>OZ010588.1:107072312-107196290 GCA_963932145.1 Acanthosepion lycidas | reverse complement strand
ATGTTTGTAGATGAAATTTCAGGAAATAACCTTAGTGTATGCATCTTCCATTAATCTCAGGAGGCTATTCAGTTACATTATGTAATCCGGCAAAATATTCTCGAAAATTTCACGTTTTTCTATTTTACTCCTTAATTATAATTAGATCGATTTTCTGCAATTGTATTATTCCATTCATTGCTTCATCCAGTTTTTTCAGATGATGTTGTGGGAAAATAACATTAATGTATGCATCTTACATTAATCTCAGGATTAATCTCAGATTTGCCGTCCGCATTTCCCGTCGTGCATGTCCAAACCCGGAGATAATTTCGGTCGACGGAGACATGTCGTGGAGTAATCCTCGCGTCCCGTCCAAGCGCTCGCTTCAGTGATTGATAAAATTTCGCGTTTCTCTATTTTACTCCTTAATTATAATTAGATCGATTTTCTCAGATTGTATTATTCCATTCATACAATTGCAGAAAAGCGATCTAATTATAATTAAGGAGTAAAATAGAGAAACGCGAAATTTTCGAGAATATTTTGCAGGATTACATGATGTAAGTGAATAGATTCCTGAGATTAATGGAAGAGGCATACATTAAGGTTATTTTCCCACAACTTCATCTGAAAACAATAGATGAAGCAATGAATGGAATAATACAATTGCAGAAAAGCGATCTAATTATAATTAAGGGCTTAAATAGAGAAAGGCGAAAGATTCGAGAATATTTTGCCGGATTATAGGATGTAAGTTAATAGACTCCTGAGATTAATGGAAGATGCACACATTAAGGTTATTTTCTTACAATTTCATCTGAAAACAATAGATTAATAAATGAATGGAATATTATAATTGGGGAAAAGCGATCTAATAATAATTAAGTAGTAAAATAGAGAAAAGCGAAAGTTTCGAGAATATTTTTCCGGATTGCAGGATGTAAGTGTATAGTCTCCTGAGATTAATTGAAGATGCATACATTAAAGCTATTTTCCCATAATTTCATGTGAAAACATATGTTGAAGAAATCAATGGAGTAATACAAATGCAGAAAAGAAATCTTATTATAATTAAGTAGTAAAATAGGGAATATTTTGCCGGATTGCAAGATGTAAGTTAATAGCGCCTTATTTTGATAGAAGATGCATACATTAAGGTTATTTTCCCACAATTTCATCTGAAAACAGTAGATGAAGCAATGAATTGAATAATACAATTGGAGAAAAGCGATCTACTTATAATTAAGGAGTACAATAGAGATACGTTAAATTTTCGAGAGTATTTTGCCGGATTACAGGATGTAAGTGAATAGACGGCTGAGATTAATGGAAAATGCATACATTAATGTTAATTACCCACAATTTCATCTGAAAACAATAGATGAAGCAATGAATGGAATAATACAATTGGAGAAAAGCGATCTACATATAATTAAGGAGTATAATAGAGATACTTTAAATTTTCGAGAATATTTTGCCGGATTACAGCATGTAAGTGAATAGACTCCTGAGAATAAGGGAAGATGCATACATTAAGGTTATTTGCCCACAATTTCATCTGAAAACAATAGATGAAGTAATGAATGGAATAATACAATTGCAGAAAATCGATCTAATTATAATTAAGGAGTAAAATATAGAAATGCGTACGTTTCGAGAATATTTTGCTGCATTATAGGATGTAAGTAAATAGTCTCATGAGATTAATGGAACATGCATACATGAAGGTCATTTTCCTACAATTTCTTGTGAAAACAATAGATGAAGCAATAATTGGAATAATACAATCGAAGAAATGCTATCTAATTATAATTAAAGTGTAAAATAGAGAAATGCGAACGTTTCGAGTATATTTTCCCGGATTAGAAGGTGAAAGAGATTAATGGAAGATGCATACATTAATGTTATTTTCCTACAATTTCATCTGAAACCAATAGATGAAGCAATAAATGAAATAATACAATCGAAGAAAAGCGATCTAATTATAATTAAGGCGTGAAATAGAGAAACGTGTAAGTTTCGAGAATATATTGCCGGATTGCAGGATGTAAATTAATAGCCTTCTGAGATTAATGAAAGAGTCATACATTAAGGCTATTTTCCTACAATTTCATCTGAAACCAATAGATTAAGCAATAAATGGAATAATACAATCGAAGAAAAGCGATCTAATTGTAAATAATGACTAAAATAGAGAAATGTCATCGTTTCGAGAATATTTTGCCGGATTACAAGATATAATTTGATAATCTCCTGAGATTAATGGATGCATCTATTAAGGTTGTTTTCCCACAATTTCATCTGAAAACTATAGATGAAGCAATAAATGGAACAACCCAAACGAAGAAAAAATTTCTAATGATAAGGAAGGAGTAAAGAAGAGTAATGTCAATTTTTCTATAATATTTTGCCGGATTTCAGGATGTAAGTTAATGCCCTCCTGCAATTAACAGAAGATGCCTACAGGAATGTTATTTTCCTACAGTTTTATCTGAAAACAATGGATGAATATATAAATGGAATTATACAATCGAACAAAAGCGTTCTAATTAAAAGTAAGGCTTAAAAAGAGAGGACCCCTTTCGGATTATCCGAGTTCGTGCGAATGCCTTTTGGGTTACATAACGCCGCTCAAACCTTCCAGAGGCTAATCGACGAAGTATTTAGAGGTTTACCTTTCATATATGCCTCCGTAGACGATGTTTTAATCGCCAACCAAAACCGAAAAGAACACAAACTGCATTCGGAACAAGCTTTCCAAAGAATTTCGTATTTTGGACTCAAAATCTATGTCCACAAGTGTGTTTTTGGAGAACCAAAAATAAATATCCACAGACATGAAATTGACCACGAAGGTATTTCACCTTTACCAGACAAATTAGAAGCAATTACCAATTTTCTGCAAGCAACGTCACTAAGACAATTGCGAAGATTTATAGGCCTTATCAATTATTACAGGAGATTTATACGCAATTGTTCAGCGGTAGTGTCACCTTTGACAAACGTACTAAGAACAAGAACAAAAAGATTATGATACAGGAAAACACTCTCGAAGCATTCAACAATGCCAAAACAGCTTTAGCTAACTTTACTAAGCAGAATTACATCAATGATAGCGAGAAAATTAAGCTTACCCTCACAGCAGAGGCTTCATCAACAGCTGTAGGTGCGGTTTTACACCAAATCTTGGATAAATAAATCACACCTATATCGTTCTTCTCCGCTAAACTAAATAAAGCACAAACTAAATGAGGCACATTTTCGAGAGTGCTATTAGCAATATATCTTTTCGTTAAACATTTTCAGCACCTCCTGGAGGGCAGAGATTTCACCATATACACAGACCATAAACCATTAACATATGCATTACACACACATACTGACAAATATAATCGTCGGAAAATCAGACACCTAGATGATATTTTCCAATTCTCCTCAGATATCAGATATGTGACAGGTCAAGAAAACATAGTGGCAGATGCATTATCACGTGCCACAATTGCTTCTTTAGATTTTAGTTCTTTGAACCTCGAATTAAACGCCAAAGAACAAACGACAGACAATATACTCCAAGAAGTACAGCAAAGCACATCGCTAAAATTAGTTGAACTACCTGTTCCATTCTGGGATTTTATTGTGACATTTCACAAACTCAACCACGAGCTTACATACCACCAAACTTGACAGCAAGTATTCAAAGACTTCCATACATTGTCTCACCCAGGAATGCGTGCAACTTTGAAGTTAATTACTGAACGTTTTGTTTGGCCAAATATGTCAACTGACGTAAGAAATTGGAAAAAATCTTGTTTATCATGCCAGAAGAACAAGATAAATAAGCACACCAAATCACCCGCATGCACATTCAGCACAACTGATGCAAGATTCACGAACATACACGTTGATATTATAGGACCTTTACCTTGTTCTCAAGGATATACATATATCCTTACTATCATAGATAGGCTTACTCGCTGGCCTGCTGCAATGGCAATCAAAGATATTACAGCCACAACAATAGCTAAAACTATCCTCACTGAATGGATCGCAATATTTGGTGTACCTTCAGTAATCACAACAGACAGAGGAGCTCAGTTCCATTGTACATTATTTAGAGAGTTCAATCGCCCACCCGGAACTTGACACATAAAAACTACATCTTACCATCCGTGTGCAAACGGGATGGTCGAACGTTTCCACAGACAGTTGAGGACAGCTCTAGCAATGAAACAAAACAAAACTAATTGGCTAGAAAACTTACCACTGGTGCTTTTATCAATCAGAAACATTGTCAAAGAGGATTTGTGTGGTACACCAACTGAAATGTTTTTCGGCATATCACTGACTCTAAACTGTGATGACAACACGAACATTGTGCCAACAGGAATTAAAACATAGAATGTCATCATTAACTTTTACACCTACACGGAAAGCAAACAAAAATATATACCTACCAAATGACCTTTACACTTGCACATATATATTTATAAGAAATGACGGTGTAAAAAAAAAAAACCTTTATGTTCAAACTACTCAGGTCCATACCAAGTTATTAACAGAAAGGACAAATATTTCACCATCATGAAAGATGGAAAACATGACAGTATTGCTATCGATCGGATTAAACCGGCTTATGTCGATAACCAATTCTCACATCAACTACAAAAAGAAAAACATGAGCATTCAGACTGAAATATCACACAAAAGACGAATGAACAAACATCCAACAAAACAAATGACACCTCACCAGAGACAATAACAGAGAAGAATGTTACAACAAGATCTGGGAGACACGTGCATTGGCCAAAACATGACAAAACATACCTGAGATATCAAATTATTGTTTCCTACATATCATTAGAAATAAATTTCTGGTGTTCTGGAGGGAGCCTTTGTTGTGTCCACTAAAATATCAAATACAATATTTATAAACCAATCCCACTCAAGACAAAACGTACATCTTAAAAGACACCAATAAAATCATAGAATACAAATCAGAATATTTGTTGTATTAGTCATAATTATTTTTAGGTAGATACCGACCAAATATCGTACGGACGCAGTAGAAGACATACCACGTGACCTTTTTAGGGCCAATTAGGAATAAATAAATAATTTAATTCTGGGGCTGATTTTGTTCGGAAATCCGTTCCGATAAGGGATACACGCGGCTGTCACCAAATTCCAGGCACCTCTCGCTTATGATCTTCATGACCTCATGTTAAAAGCAAACAAACTTCAGACTACCGCAACACCGCCAACAGTAAGAAACAATTCCTATCTCTCGTATCCGCTTTTACTATGAATCACGCACACACATCTTGACTTTTTCATACAAACACACATATCACAACATTTTATTGTTCCTCACATACGTACACAAAGGGAGTTTATATTTTATTTCAGAACTTTATTATTAACCCAAACAAAAAGACACTACTTTCCAATCTATCATCAACTGCTTGTATTCTTGTCGCTATATGAAATTAATAATGTTTATTTGTTGAAACTACGTTGTCTTTTCTACTGAATTTTATTCCTTCAATGAAAATCGTGTGATTAGAGACGGTCAAATTACTAGCGACCCTGCAAAGCTATTTTGTTAATGTATTAATAGGTTCGATTTTCAAAAAAAGAGCGACATTTATTCTAAATTTTTGTTTAGAAAAGGAAAATAAGAATTGACACTCGTTTCTGTTTTATTTAAAATATAGGTTTTGAAATTTTCTTTAATTTCTTTCACTTTTATAATGAAATATTTGTGGAAAGCTTTTAGTAAAGTGAAATAAAAATTAAACTTTTTATTCTTCAGAAATTCTTCAGAAAGAAAAATGCTTACATTGTTAGATTTTAAATGCAAACAAATACCTTTTGACATATTAGTGGTGTGCATGAGTGAGAGCTAGAGAAAAAAAGACTGAATTTTCTGTCTCCACCATGAGGTAAGCCTGAAATTTAGATGCAATGTTTTACTCAGGGTATAAAAGGGGAGGTAATTCTGACTATTTTAATTTGGTTTCTTCATTGTTCATAAATTTACGTTTTAGGTCGAATTAAGAAAATATTTAAATAAAACAGAAACGAGTGTCAATTATGATTTTCCTTTTCTAAATAAAAATTTAGAATAAATGTCGCTCTTTTTTTGAAAATCGAACCTATTTCTAAACGAGTTATTTCCTCTTGATTCAAAGACCATGACCTTCGTAATGAGTGCGCAAATAAACACTTGCCACGAATTAAGAGATTAAATTATGGCTTTCGTAAATGAAATTAAAATGAAAGATTTACTAATAGATTTTGCTGTTTGAAAAAAATGCTTCAGCTCGATGACGTTCTTATGACAATTTTAATGAAGCGACATTTCAGCCGTGGAAAACCGTCGGCCCTTCCATTGCACTCCGGTTGGGTTGACCTTTGCGATCGCCCCAAATGTGGGCGACTCGGGTGCGCTATTTCTAAGTGTGGGGTCTGCGTTCGCGCTCACCCCGATAACCAATCCAAAAATAGACTTGTTTTTGCAATTCCCATTTTGATAGCAATTATGTATAAACTGTCACCGTTGGTAATTTTCTGGCATGCAAATGTAGCAGAAAAAAGCTAAAATCAGCATTCAGTAGTTTTGTAGCAATCTTTCTACTAGGTTTTTCATTGGATGGTCAAATTTGGCGTGTCGGGATTCGATACATTAACAAAATAGCTTTATAGGGTCGCTCGTAATTTGACCGTCTAATCACACGATTTTTTTCATATAACGACAAGAATACAAACAGTTGATGATAGATTTGAAAGTAATATCTTTTTGTTTGGGTTAATAATAAAGTTCTAAAATAAAAACTCTCTTTGTGTACGTATGTGAGAAACAATAAAATGTTGTGATATGTGTGTCTGTATGAAAAGTTAACGCGTGATTCATAGTAAAAGAGGATACGAGAGATAGGAATTGTTTCTTACTGTTGGTCGTGTTGCCGTAGTCTGAAGTTTGTAAGCAAGAGTTGCGTCGAGTTTGGTGACAGCCTCGTGTATCCCTTTTGGGAACGGATTTCGTATGTTTTTATACAATTTTTCCCAACAAAATCGGCTCCAGAATTAATTTACTTATTACTAATTGGCCCTAAAAGAGCACGTCGTATTTGTGGACTCTGCCACAACAACCTAGTTGTTACCTGCTAGGAAATGCACAATTCCTGTTATAATTTTCACCATCACAATCTTACAAAATTATAACAAGTATTCATTGGTCAATCACCTTTAATCTAGCTTGCTGATTGCTCAGTTCCGACCAATCAAACCGCCTGTAGGCGACCAATCTGTTTTCCCGCTCATATGCTGGAATCCTATCACGTGGTACACCACGACCATTATATAAACCCAACACGTGTAAACTCCCTCGAGTTTTCTTTCTGTTCATCTCTCTCGCACGTCTCATTCCTTGCTACCATGTGCCAAGATGTAATCTCTTCTAAACTTTTACCATCTTTACAACTCACAATTCCAAACTTTATTCTCCTAAATTACAGTTTAATATTACTTCCTTTTAATATGAACTCAGGTACAACTAATACCTAATCAAAGGGACACGACTCTTTCCTACCTTTTCAGTTCGCATGCATGTACATCAAATATTTATAAATTCAATTTAGTATGTTTTGAAATCATTCCGTTCAGTTTTGTATTTTATTCTATGTGCTATTTACGTCAAATATAAATTGCATTGCGTCCACGCATTGTCCTTAATCCCACCTTTCCTAGCCAAATTTAAATATTGGTAATACTGTCATTACAATATTGGCAACCCCGTCGCTACAAGATTGGTGATCCCGTCGGAAATAAACAACAATGGTAATACAAACGCTACATATATTGGCAACCCCGACGTTCGACGTTCACAACAACAATGGTAACACCATCGCTACAGTATGTCTTTTACTACGTTCGTACAATATTTCGTCGGTATCTACATAAAAATAATGACTAATACAACAAACATTCTGATTTGTATTCTATGATTTTATTCAATTGGTGTCTCTTAAGATATAAGTGTTTTCTTGAGTGTGATTGGTTTATAAATATTGTATTTGATATTTTAGTGGACACGACAGTTTCTTTATCAATTTTTCCTTTCATAAATTGTCATAAAAAAAAATTAAAATAAAATATCCTTGACAATGCAATAAAATCTTTTGGCATCTGTAGTTAAGAAAATTATCAAAATAAAGAAAGAGTAAATGTATTAACAACTTTTTTGCCATTGTTCTCAGATTCCAACTTTTGATAAAGTTTAAATATTTGTAGCCAATTTTTCCTCAAAGAAGTTTCTTAATTGTAAAGAGTTTCTGTATTCGACATAACTTAAGACTGATATTTTAGAAGGCAGTGTGAGAAGAAAATAATTATTTGAAAGTGTTGAAAAACAAGTAGATTTTGTTTTTTAAGCAAAAATTAATATTTTCACTAAATCCATTTAATTAATCGATGAATTAACTTTGAAACAGATATCTGGGACAGATAATGAGTTTTTTCAAGAGATATCTTGACATGGTGTTTTACATTCCTTGTTGGTATCCATCAGATTTAGCAAATTGAACGGGACCGAATTGTTTGGTTTTACTTTTTTCTTTCAAAAATGTCAAACGTCTTTAAAGAAAAGAAAATATTTTCCTTTTGTTATAGATAAAGTTTACGATTACCTTTCAATTAAAATTTAATTTCTGAAAAGATTTCACTTATTTTAAAGATATTTCTTTTTTTTTTTTTTTTTTTTTGCAGTTGTTTGATACTGGATTGTAATATGTACCAATGAATAAAGGCTTGAAATTAAACATCTTCCCATTGCGATGACTTTTTGGGAGTGATTAAAAATTTATACTTATCAAATATTTATTTTTCTAAAAAGCAACTAAATTTCTTGATATGAAAAAAATAACATTTTCACTTCTCACCAATAGTGGTGGGCTTTTAATAAATGGAGTATGCACACAAACAAAAATTAAATGCTTCTTTTTGAAATGTTGAAAGTGACCCGAATGAAGGTTGATGAACTTAGAAGTTACATATTTGTATTATTTATCTATAAATGTAAAAACTTTTATTGTGAGAGCTAATTTTGATTTAATAAACAAAACTTTCTTTTTTGCCTTTTTTACCATTTGTCTGTAATGTTTTTTGCTTATCATAAAGTAAATTTAAAATACAATTTCCAATTTTAAAAATGGAAACAAACATGGAAATTTGAATCACAACAAAAGTACTTGTAAATGAAACTTTGGATGAAGACATTAAATACGGTTTTGGCCATGAATATTCAGAATGTACGAATATTCTTTATATAGAAAATGAATGCATAAAGTACAATCCTTAAAGTATAAAAGGTTAATCTGGACATGAAAATTAATATTTCCATGCAAGATTATCAAAGGAGATTGAACCAAAATATTTAAATCGAAATAAATTGAGGTCTATAAAACATTACATTAAAAATTAACTAATTTGTTTTTAATATTTTATAGTTTTTAATTTATTACATTATTATCTAAAAAGGAATTGATTAGATCCAGTGACAGGACCCAAACAATGTGAGTTCAATACCCGGTTAAAGCAGTGGAGAACTTTCAGAGGGAAATTAGCGGGAGATAACTGATAACTGACATCCATCGTGGAACTAGAGAACAGCCTACCCCAGTGAGCGAAATAAAGGGTTCAGTTCGAAATTCCAACCACCTGAAGAAGGCCGGAGCGTACAACGGCCGAAACGTTGGGATAAATATGGCGACAAAGATGAGGACAATAGTCCAAATAATGTACATTATTTACATTTACACATTTTTAGAAAATTCGATTCAGGATGATTTAAATGTTTGTGGAAATATTTGCAAGACAATTGTGAAAAGAATTAGTCTGCTGCTTTGCACTGAATGCTTCTCAATTTCCTCACAGACAAAGAGGCTTGATGTGCTTCTACCAACAACTGCTGTGAATACCATAGATAGAACATGTGAGAAACAAGGAATTCAGATGCATAGCAATTACAAAGAAACTGCTTCTAAAACATAATAAAGAGAAAGGCTTTGGTGGATTTTAACACTCACAGACCTTCCTGAAGGCAAAAGAGGAGGAGGAGGAAGGGAAACAGTAATTTACATGAATGGATGGCAGAACAAGGAACACAAATACGAATGATAAAAGGACAGGGATGACTTATAGCAAGAGACAGAACGAAACTTGTGGTAGCCATTATTGTCCACATCTTGAAGGGACATGACCCATATGATTTTCTAGTCTGAGGTATGCTATTATTACTGTCAGCACTAATGATCTCCCACTAATCTTGTGAGAAGGAAGACAAAAAAAAAAAAAAAAAGAAGTGAATTTTGGAGTACATTTATTGCATCACAAACTGTCCATAAATTTGTGAGTGGAAAAGAAATCATTCAAAGTAAAGCAGATAGGGGGAGGGGGTCGATTTTGCACTCTCTTCTCAGCCTTTTGTCTAAGATCAAAGTGTACGATTATGTGTGAGAGGTGTCAATCTAGAGTGTCACATTTTAGCATTCGTGTGTCATCATGGGGATAGCTTCTGGGTACTCTCCTCCAAGATTCTAACAGCCAGGCGAAATGAAACCAAACGCATGATCAGCACGCACCTGTTCACCCCCACCTCCTGCATGCAGTATATATAGAATATCTGTTTTGAAGTGGAATTTCTTTCCTACTTTCTCAGTCCAGCGGTAGACCTTTATCTCGCATACTGGGAGCAGCTCTACCCTTAAGGCTTGGACATTCGTATAGTCTATGCCTTAGCTATGCTAATTAGACAGTCATTTGCATATGACTACAGTGGCAGTCAACAAATGGAAAGAATATTGTTTTCGTGTCTATGGGATGAACGAGAGTGTAGTTTCATTTTCAATGCTAGACTTGGGCATAGACCAGCCCTTCCCACCATTTTTCAGTCTTGCGTGCTGAATTGATGTATTTTACATCAATAGATATTAAGATCAACCTGTAGTTGAACCTGTTCTCTTCTCCATTGAAATAGGAGAAGGCGCCTGGTCTTGTGGATTCCAACCCTGCAGCAGTATCTTCGTTGCACTGAGACATTTAAAAGACCTTGTGTCACATTCTGTCTTAGTGGGGAGGTCAAAGTGTAGTATCTGTTACTGTCCAGCAACGCGCCACTGAAGAAGAAAAAAAAAGAGAGATCAGAAAACTACTGGCAAAATGCTCAGAAATAATCCAGCTGTGACAAAGAGTATGAAATTCTGATACACCTTTGAAGCTTTATAGAAGAAGCATTTCTTTGGTGGCTACTGGTAAACGAATGGAGAATTGGCCAATGCAAGCAAAGTTCTCATTAAAGAACTACTTGATGCACAAAAAAATAAAAGTCTACCATAGGTGTAGCTATGCAATGTGGGATTTGTTGTTGGCAGAACTGAGAGAATGGCTACAATAACTTCTGAAACATTACAAGTTTATCTCTGAATACCAAAGGCCCGGATGAACAAAAGTCGACTGGTGGCCTTCTTTTCAAATATGTGAGGATTGAGTCAAGTAACCGGACATACCAAAAGAAGAGATGTTGTTCTCTTCTTAACTAGGATCCCTATTACAGGTAGTGAGCTTATGGCCATATCATGTTGAAACATTGGTTTCCAATGTTAAGCAATATCAAACCTGGTCTGTACTTAGAAGAGTGACTGTTTGCGAATACCAGTTACTGCAAGATTGGATGTACAGGTGGTGTAATGAATAACGGATCAAAATTTTTAATTGGAGTGCTGAGTTCCAGTTGGGTTTATTATATTGACTTGTGCACAAATAGACCTGGGAAAGATATGAATCCACCTATGATCCTCCCATGGGTTAATTAGTAAGATTTGTATCACTAAATCATTATTATCACCCCCAAAATATTTGTACAGTCTAAAAATATTTTCTGGCTTTAAACAACATTTAAAGGACTGAATTGGTCAGTCAATATTACAGATAGAGGTCAACAGGATACAAGTACATTGTTGGTCATTTCGAAAGCCAGTCTACTTGGAAGCAGCTTGTCAAAAGACACTTGCAGATAGAGCCACCAATTGTACAGCATACATTGTGCCATACCAATAAAGAAGCCCCTTAAGGAATACACCAATTCAGGAGCTCGTTCGTAAGAGAGAAGAAGAGACATAAGGTGGAAAAAGTAGTGAAAACAATACACACACACACATACACACAGTCAGTGACACAATTATTTATACACCCATTATTTTTTTTTCCATTTCTCAGAATCTAATGCCTGTATGATGCCAGGTTTTTTTTATATCTTAATAAGCACACAAAAAGGAATATATATTTGTTATGTATTTGATACATAATTGTGGCACAAGGCTGAAAAGGAAAGTGGTTTAAGGCTGGTCATCCTAATTATTCTAGTCTTAGTTATTTAGAACTTTTCATTGATAAATTATGAAATAAAAGTACAATTGTGTTTATTTTTATTATTTTAAATAAAACTAGGGATATGTAAAAAAAAAGACTTTACTTCTTTTTTGCTAAATCAGGAAAACTTTAAAAACATTTTACGATATTAAAAGAAAGATAAGTTGTTTTGTTTATATATCCTCTCTTATTTAAAAAAAACATATTGTACTTTTAATTCATAATTTATCAGTTTTTTTTAATATTTATTTCAATTCTAATAAGTGAGGAGTGATAAATAAAATGCCAAATTAACAGAAATACAGTTCGTTTTTCTTTTAACAATGTAAAAAAATGCAATGTCTTTTTAAATTATTTTGTTTTACGTATTTGAAGTTATTATTACCAAAGTAGTAGACTAAAAATTAAAAGTCCAATAAAATTAATTTCACTTTTAAAAACTGAAATAAATGTTATCATACTTTTAATTTTTAGTCTATTTTGCTTAATAAGATTTCAACTATGTAAACAAAAAATAAAACATTGCCTTGTTTTGTGACCGTGAAACCTGTAAATTGAGAAATTGAAAAAAAAAAATGCCCATTTTTGGACTTTAAATAAAGTTTCTGCAATTAGAAAAAATATATTAATTTTCAACTTTCTTTTGAATTTCCATTTGATATTTCCAGAAAAAATAGATCAGGTGCATGTGATATCCTTAAAGCATTGGAATTATTTCAATTTATTTATCTATATATTTTATAATTTATGAAAAGTACCAATTTTATAGCACGTTCCGAATCAATCGCCAGCTAAGCGAAAACTCAGGGTTGCTGAGATAATCCGCTGCTGGCGCCCAAGACCAAAAGGATCGCAACTCTGATGCCGACAAGCCGAGCCGGCCACACAGAGGATCCCTCGCAACCCCCGCCACCAACTCATGACACAACAGTCTCCGACGCCGCGAAAGGTCACCGGACCGAGGAAAGAACGTCAAGACGTTCGACACTCACTGAACAATCTCGACAACCTTCCGCAACCACGACGGCGCCCACCCCAAGACATGGGTGGGGAGCGATAATAGAAGACGTCTCCAACACTCGGCGCCAAAAGAGAGTCCTCTGTCAAAACTCGGCATAGGAAAGACAATCCTGAGGGGCGGCGATGACTCACCAGGTGTAGTAATCCCAGACCCCAATGACACAGATGCCGGTAACAGGACTCTTCACGGACCCAATGCCTGCGAAGATGGTGATCAACAAACGCCTGTCGCCCCCACGCGTCTCCCGCAAAAAGGAAGTACAGCCAAGCGGTAAAGGATGAAGGGCAAGACGTAAGTGGCACACGCCTCAGCCCTACCCTTTAAGGACAACCCCCTTCGAAGTCAAGTCTGAACCGCCGCTCCGAACTTTGCCTGTACTTCTGACCAATTCTTCTTCAGCCGGAGTCCGGGTCCGAACCCCACCCCAAGGATGCGGACGATTCCATCAGTCCAGCTGAAGTACGACGCCCTTCCAGGCACCTAACTGCAAGCCGGAAGACTTGTTCCGGTTAATCTTGGCCCCCGTCACCTCGTACCGTTCAAGCGACTTCTGCACCACCTTAATGTCGCTGCGGCACGACACGAAGATGGATACGTCATCGGCGTACGCAGAAAACCTAACTGGAGAACTATCAGGGAAAACGGCTATACCGCGTAGGGCCGGACTGCACGTCCTGTCCCTTAGCTGGCGAAGGAAGGGCTCCAACGCCAAAGCATAAATTAAGAGCGACAGTGGGCACCCCTGTCGAACCGAGCGAGTCAGCGCAAAAGCGTTCGACCGCCTTCCGTTCACCTGTACCACAGTACTGGGGGTGCGATACAGGAGGCTAATCCACCGGCAGAAGTCGGGTTCGAATCCGGCGGCCTGCAGGACAGCAGCCAGGTACTGATGGTCAACCCTGTCAAATGCCTTGGACTGATCCAAATTGATCAGCGCGGCTCGCTTGTCGTATTTTACACCCTCTATGATCGTGCGGATCAGATGCAGGTTGCATTGAATTGTTCGTCCCCTCGCAGCACAAGTCTGCTCAGGTCCCAACAAGCTCGCGACAACTGACTGCAACCTCTCAGTCAGGATCTTGGCTAAAAGCTTTAACTCTCTGTTTAGCAGAGTTATGGCCCTGTAATCATCTAAATCCCGCCCAACACCCTTGCCCTTTTTCAACAGCGTGATCACACCCCTGGAAATTCGGTTGGGGATGGACCCCTGCCGGAACCAGTTGTTGAACATCACTGTCAAAATCGGGACAAAGATGAGCAACAGCCTCAAGTACATTTTGTAGGGCAGACCATCAAGTCCCGGAGACTTGCCTCTGCCGATCTTTTTCAAGGCCAAGTGAACTTCGCCCTCCGTGATCTCACCTTCGCAGTTAGCTGCTTCAGTCGGCGAGAGCTGAGGAAAGTCAGCCAAATAGCTGCGAAACTCGTCGCCACTGAGACCAGCGGCTCTCGAAATACCGCTGAAACACCTCGCACATGTCCTTGGTCGACCTCAGAGAGCGCCCCTCTGGGGTAATGACCTCGCGAATGTATCGATCGGAACTCGACGGATCTCTTCCTTGCGCAATTCTGCGCCCATGTTCACCGCTTCGTTAGACATCTTGTATCTCTAGGAAATCCCTCCCCCCAGCCACCGCCCGGGACAGACTATCCTCTAGAGTCTTCACCTTTTTAGCCTTATCTAGAGCGAGTCGTTGGCTATATTCAGTGGTGAAGGACCTAATCTTCAAACCTCTCCCACCACTTACTCCCAATAACTGCCCCCCAATAATTCCTGCTGCTAGAAAGTCCCGCATGTCCAGTAAAGACAGATTGAACTTCCAGTATCCAGCCATTCTATGCCTAGTACCTAACGCAATCCAGGCACAGACGAGTCTATGATCTGAATAGTCTACCCGGTGGAACGTGGGACAATCTAGATCGACTCTTCTCACTAACATTCTGTCCAGGTAGCTGGCTACCTGGAGAGACGGCCAACTACAAACCCACGTCCACATCTCCACCTTCGGATGATCGACCCGGTATCTATCGACGAGCCCAAATTCGCCGATCAGATCGACCAGGCTACGATCACCCGATGCCTTCCAGCTATCTCCCCGCCCCCTATTTATCGTGGGGTCCAGGACAGCATTCCAGTCCCCCATTAAGACTAAGCGCGACGAATTAACCAGGAACGGCCCCAACTGGCGGAAAAATCGACACGCTCACTCTGGTCGTTGGGCGCATAAACCGCAACGACGTGAAACGAACCACTGCTCACGGTAGTATCAGCCACGATCAACCGGCCCTCTGCGCCAACATGAACAAGGTCCACCCTCGCATCGAGAAAACGTTTAACCAACAAGGAAAAAACTCTCGCTCGCTGGTCTTCATAGGCTGAATAAACAACAAAGTCGTTAGACAGCACACGAGCATCAACCTCGCAAACAAAGTGCGTTCCCTGGATCGCAGCTATATCCACTCCAAAAGACCTGAGATCCCAAAGAAGGCGGGAAGCCCTACCCTGATCTCTCAGCCCCCTCACATTCAGACTGGCTAGTTTGATTGACATAATTTAAGCCCGAGTCCCTGAAGCGCAGACTGGCCAGAAATTTACGGGTGCCAGGACCCCGACGGATTGTCCCAGGCTCCCAGTACCTACATCGGACGTAATTTGTCCTTCTGTGATAATATCGCCGACGTCTGTGGGAAAAGTTAATTTTATTACCCTATATAGAGAGGGGTGGAGAAGAACTGTGGCTCTCCCTGCACAATACTGAGACAACTTTCTCAGCTCCGGTGATTCTATCTGTAACATCCGGAGCTCCGGGAATGCGTTTTTGGCTTCTGCCAAATAGTCCTATACTTTGAGGTTTCCCCCGGTATTCCTGATCAGTGTAATAACACCGGGGGCGCCTGGAAAGTTCCTTGGATCCTCTGTTGACTTCCCATCAACAGAGGTGCAGTTAAAAAGAGGCCTCAAGAGGGCCTTCCTCTCGGAGAAAAGGTCCCTCTCAAGGTACTCACTGTTCACCATGCAGATCTTGTCAACTTTGGGTAGTTGCCTCTTCTTCTTTCCTTTGGATTGGTTGGGGGAGGGAGACGGGGTAAACGGAGCCCTAATAGGGGAAGAGTGGTGGCTCCTTGCCTTACCTTGCTGGAGATCTTTTTCAGGTCTATCTGGTGAAGCAGGCGCGGATTGTGCTTTCTCCGCCCTACTCCGGCCCGCTCACCTTTCTTTTTTTACTGTTGGTAATAAAGTCCTCTTCCTCCTCTTCGTCCTCAACCCCTTCCTCTCTCCTCTAATGATGAAGCTGGAGGCAGAGGCATTTCCCCCACCTCCATATAGAGGGGGGTCCAGTTGAGGCAACTTCTCCACCACTTGTCCAGGTTGGACCTCTTTTCCGGCCTGCTGTTGTTGCTGCACCAGCTGCTCCTGTTTCTGCTGCACCGGCTGCTGTTGCTGCTGTTGCTGCTCACGCTGCTGCTCGCGTTGTTGATCCTGCAGTTTCTGTCGCTGCTCCCGCTGCTGCTGCATCTGCTGCTGTTGCCTCAGCTGCTTCTCATTTTGCTTAGCAGCTCCTTTGCTGGGGACATCCGGCTTCTGTTGCTGTTTGGCGGCAACCTTGTCTGTCCAACAGGAGGTGCGACGACTCTCGACAACAACAAAAATGCTTCGGTCGCCACAGGAAATGATATTGGGTATCTCATTGAACTTTGGCCGGGTCAATGTCACCATGACTTCAACAACACTGGTGGCAATACCCGACTTACTTTTGATGGAAGATACCCCATCCACAGGCCCAAAACCCGAAAAGAAGCCCCCCAGATGATCTTCTGTAATGTACATGGGCGCACCATGTAATGTAATCCTGTCTTACCTGTAACTTAGCTAGCCTCATTTACTGACCCAATCTTCCAAAACATTGTCCCTTTCACCACAACATCTCATCCACACAACACTGCCAAACATACACCACAATACCACATCCACTCAAGGAAATTCTACCTAAACCCCATGTATACAGATTTTGTGGAGGGCTGGGCTCAAACAATAAATCCCCAATGTTGTAACGCGGAAAAGAAATATGACCGCTATCGATAACACAATTTATGCGCGCCGATCTCGTCCAAAACGAGACGATATTCGCACACATGCCGTATCAGACAGGCATAAAAAGCGAGATGCCAGAAGCACGACTCAGAAAGTTCGGATCATTTGGCGGACTTCGTGCAATAGAGTTGGACGTACGAATTGACTGACTGACTGACTGACGGACGGACGGACGAAGAGGAAGTCGAAGTAGGCCCGGCTGAGTTGGTGTCTGTTTTACGACTGCCCGGTGTACAGTCCCGCAATCCATTTCCTTGAGGCGACCGACGACGAAGGAAGAACAGCTGGTCTGCCGGCGAACGGCGCACTGCACTTTCTGACCCCGCTCTCGTCACTTTCTTCTTTTTGTTTACTACAGTGGTTATGGGTATATATAGAAAATAACAGTTTTTGTTAATACATAGTTTAAAACCGAATAGAAGTGAATTTTCTTATTGGTGGTAATACGCCTCAAAATTGTCATGTTGATAAACTCTGAAAAAGAACCTACGATGTACAACGAAAAATTTACAATTGGAATTTACCTTAGCCCACCTTTTGATCTCAAACATGTTAACCAATAAAACTGCAAAGATTTGAAACTTACTTCAAGAGTTAATATACTTTTTTTTTTATTAAAGTTTAATCATTGCATACAATCATAGCTGTGAATAGGGGCCCCGAACTCCAGAATGAACATACAGTTAATTTATGAAGTCTTTTCAAAAATGTGATACTCAAAGCCCCCCACCCCCAATTAATCTCCCGCCAGTGTATTATGCCTTTCATTTTGGGCTCAAATATTTCACTTCTTATAGGAAGTAGGCATATATAGTTAATTAAACTCTTGTTCTGGTAAAGACAATTCTTGTGTTGAAGCCAAATTGGTCAGATGCCTAAAATTCACCAAATTATCTTCTGTACTGCGGGTGTGAGTAAGTTGGCCCTTCCAGTTATTAAAAAAAGTGGGGAGAGACTAAGTTTTAGACTTAGTCCATTCTTTCTTTACATGAAGCTGATCATACCATAAATTTCCAATTTTGAAATTCATTTTTATACCCGCACCTCAAAGTCGTTTAATGGGGGTCCAATTTTACAGTTTATCAAAACCAACATGATTGCTATTTTTCCGAAAGTTTCAAAATTTTTTTTTTACTTTTGTTAATGTGTCAGAACAACTGCACAACATTTTAATAGTAAGCCTTTCTTAACATTAATATTTTTTATTCATATACATTTCCTAATCTAAGCAAAACAGGGGACACATTCAAGTAAAAATAGATTCTTTAAAAGTCTAACACTAATCCACTTATTCGATTAAAAAGTCAAATCTTTGAGACTTATTAATTAGTAGGATTTTTTAAATTAAAATACCAGTCTATATTTGGGGGAAGAAAATTTTTTCTTGGTTCGTACACCGTTCTATTAATTTGATTATATATATTTCCATGATGGCTTTTATCCTTCTATGTAGATTTTGATTTATTTGGAAAATATCCAGCAACTACGCAAACTGGAGTATATATTTTGGATAAAAACCAGGAAAATGAAGTAATCTATCACCTGTTTTTACATTCATTTGATTAATTATTAATGAGATATATTGATTATGAAAGAATGTTCATTTTATATATATATATATATATATATATATATATATATATATATATATATATATATATATATATAGAGAGAGAGAGAGAGAGAGAGAGAGATAGGTAGGTACCGCCACGAGATCGCTAAAAAAAGAGCATAGCAGGAAGAAAAAGACGCCAAACTTGACAAAACTAAATTTTATCGACTAAATGTTTGTTAAGAGGAAAGATCAAAGTATTTTGGCGGTATTTTTTTTTTTTTTTACATTTTTTTAATCGTTCCTAGCACGTCCAAAATTTTCGTTAAAAATCTTGTTTTTTTTTTTGAGTCAGCAAAATTGACCATTTTTTTTCTATTTTATACAAAAACTGGAAATCTCCCTTTGAAATTCTTTTAAATATCAATTATCATTTTTTCAAAACTTATTTTAAGAAAATCAGAAATTAAAATGTTTATTTAAAATATTTTGAACCAAGCTTAACTTAGCTTCTGCGCCGAAAAGATGTAATTTGAAAATAAAACAAAGCAGGTCATAAATTTTCGCGTCACTTGACAGGTGATGAATGACATATTGACGGATTTTTGTGTTCTTTCTTGTTGTTTCTCTTGTTGCTTTTGCGGTTTGCTTACACATTCGTCAAGTAAAAAAAATGTACGAATTGATTTAGAGGCCATCAATACCGCGACAGTACTGTTGTTAGTTTAATTTTGACAGCTGTTCACGGCCTGCCATGTGTAAATAACCATTATTTTCACTGTTTAAAGAAAAAGTATTATTTTTACAAAATTCTGATAAATTACGAATTTTAAGGATTAATTATTTGAAAACGTTCTCCAGGACAGATATTAGATTTTAAAGAGATTTTGAACTTCAATCTTTTCTTCTTTTTTTATTTTTTTGGTCTATAAATTGAAGAGTGACCATACCAATGTTAAAAATATCTAAAAACTAATTTAAATTATTTTTACGAAAATAAAACCAAAATTTAACTTAAAAGAAAAATTTAGATTATTAAAAATGCGTTCTGTGTATGTGATACCAATCTATATAAAATTTGTATGCCCTAAAAATATCATTCCATAGGTTATTCTGCCAAGGGAAACAACTCTTATCAGAAATAAAAGAGTTATTTACCTTGGATTATTTTCATTTTTAAGAAAAGGGAGAACAGAAATGAGTGACGCCTGTTGGCAAGTAAGAATTTAAATCTTTTATTTATATTCAATATTTATTGAGTTTTATACTTTTGTGGTTGAAATGTTTAAAAACTGTGGATTAGAATAATATTGACTAAATATGTAAATTTGGTAACAGATGAAAACTATTCTTTACCTGTTAAATTATTTAAACATAAATTTAGTGAATTACCGTATTTTCCGGCTTACAAGACACCCTTTTTTTCCAAGACGAATGTAAGGCAACGCCTAGGCTCAAGTAAGCTTGGTCGGTCATCTAATTGGCTTCACTGATTGGTACATGGATTTGTATATTGATTCATTACACTGTGATGTTAGCTATCTATCTAATTCAGCTTTTTATGATGTAACATCAGTACTTAGCTGTTACAAGTATTTCCAAGACTATATAAACCTTCCTGGAGCCGAGCCATAATCTTAAACATGCTCTGCTTATGAGCAGTGGTGGGAGCCTTTCTGCTTTTGTCTAGTATGCCACTGCCATACAAACAAAATCGGACGAGTGATTAAGGTAAACAATATGTGGTGCTAGTATATGAGGGATGCATGGTGAATGTGCTGTTGTGTGAGAATGACTTTTTCTTCTTAGAAATTTCTTTCCAATATTAGGGTGCGTCTTGTAAGCAGGCAAATACGGTACTATTTATTTTAATATTTTGCTCAACAATTTCTTTGTAATTTTTTTTTATCTTTTAATGTTTATAGGAGAAGAAAATCTCTTCCCTGAATCACCCATGGCTGTGCGTTTTTGTCTGTTGATAGCTGCTTCATGACGCATGTAACCACATCACACCTAAAAACGAGATAAATGCACATATTTTTAAATAACATGACTATCATTACTCACTATGTTTAATGATTAAACTGTTAATACAATGAAAAGAAGTAAACATAAAATGTTGCTTTTTGTAAACAAAGCCAGGAATCTGGTCAAAATATTTTTATTTATTGTATCTGAGATCAGGATTTTTTAAAAAAATTTGATTACAATTGTAGAATTCTAATTTTACAACATTACAAATTGCTAAAATAACTTGTTCAATTTTTGTACAAAAAGTGGATCACACCTAAGTTTCCTTAATTCTGTCATTAAACAATGTCCTCATTGGACAATAAATATTAAAATTAGTTCTCAATCAGCATAACTAAACATGCCAGGTTCCAGACTGAGTTTATGCAAAGACGCTTTCTGATTGTACATTATTTACATTATTTGGACTATTGTGCTCATCTTTGTCGCCATATTTATTACAACGTTTCAAGTCATAGAAATCTGAAGTGAAATCTACATTGGCCAAATTGAAGAGAAACAAAACAGCAGAACCAGACAGGATGATAATATTTGATTTTGGAACTGTCGTTATTGCACTCAATTTGAAATTTGGGGTTTGATATGATTAACAGAATATATTTTTTGAGGAAATTAGATATTTCCGTTAAAGTTAATTAAGTTTAGGTTCAAAATTGGATGATTGGAATTTCATTCTGGTGATCATTGAAAGATTTAAGGCTGTCAAAAAAAATCTTTTTCTTTATTGAAAACAAATGTGTAAATGTCATTTAATAAATCTTTTCCAATTGCAACATTAAACTCATTCTCAATAAATCAAAGAAACACAAATATAAAATACTCAATTTCTAGAGGCAAAATTGATATTAAATACAATGTATTTAGGTTGTGATCAGCAATGAAAATCAATTCCTTTTTTCTCATATGGAATGTAGGTTTTGTTATTTTTTCAGTAAAAAAAAAAATTAGACTAATTCTCAAAAAAAAAAAAAACATTATAAAATCTTATTTTAATCAACAGTAATAAAATAATTAGTTTTTGAATCTTGTCCCAGAATTTTTTTCAATGAGAATTATCAAAGTTCAAACAATTATAAACATTTGCTGTTATTTTTATTACATTCAATATTGAAATTTCAACCACTGTTTATTTGCAATGTAAAATTAATTAGTTATTTTGCATTTTTATACAACAGACTCAATTATCTGAAAAAGAAATTAAACATTTTGTATTTTCAAACTGACATTTCTTTAAAACATTGTGTGAGTTTCTTTCATTGAAATAAACAATTTCCATTTAGATAAGTAATACTATTTCTTTCCTTCTCTTTTTTTTATTTCATATTTAACTTTGAAATTTGATTAAAATAGGGTAATGTGTGCATTTGTCCTTGTTAATTTTATCCTTTTTTCTTTGTTTAATTTATGTCCTGATTTTCAAAATTTAAATTAATTAAAAAATATAAACTTACTTCTGGTAAATAATAATGTGATATTTTCCTTCATGTTTATCATGTATGCTAGATCTGTTCTTAAACTTATACACATTTTGAAATTTCAGGTTCCATTGAAGAAAAGGGAATAATTAAAAGCTCTGGGAGAGATAGAGAAAACAGGATCAAAAGGCAGTTTCCATCTTGGAATTATTGACAAAGATCCTGTCAAAAATATCAAAGTGCTGCAGAAGTGCAGACAGATTAGACAGGATGATTGAAAGATAGCAACAACAGAATTCTACAAACATTGCCTCTACAACTAAAATATTTTTCTACCAATGTCTTCCAGTGAAGAAACAACTGGTTGGTTGTTTTGTTTTACAGTTTAGCAACGCCCTCATGGGTAAATTAAAGTTGAGACATCCTTATATTTCATAAAATTTAAATTTTGTTTCAATCATATGGTATCAAATATTTATTTACTTATTTATTTATTAATGCAATCTTATGGTTTCAGTTATTTTTCTTTCACAGTCCTATCGTAACAACTATTTTGATTGCTTTAGATATCAGTGTTTTTTTTTTTTTGTATGAACCCATTCTTTGGAGAAGTGATATTTTATCCATCTTTGCTTTTTCAAAGAGCTCCTTTATGTTGGTCATATTGAAGTACCTTTTCTTAGATGGAGCAAGAGTCAAAACTTGTTTCATAGTGTATGCAGTTTGGCATGTTGGTCACATTGGTTGTTCTTCTCTTTTCAGTAAGTATGAGTGTATAATTCTTGTATGGCCAATACACAAGTCAGACAATATTACCTATTTTTGGAATTTTCTGTATCCTGGCTTCCATTCTCCAATTTGCTTTCTTGATTTGCAGCAATTTATTTGGTGCACTTTTACTCCAATGTTGCTGCCATTTTTGTTTAATAATCATGTTTATTTGGCTCTTCAGGTCTGTAATGAATTTTAAAATTCAGATCAATTTCTATATTTTCAACATGTTTAGCAGCTGCAAAAGCTTTGTCATTTCCAATTATTCCAATATGACTTGGGATCCAACACATCACAATATCTATTGACACGGATATTAAGTGGAGTTTATTTCAAAACTTGGCTATTAATGGGTTGCTAAATTTTTTGTTTAGTTTTGTTAAAAGTGATAGTGAATCAGAAAAGATTATAAATATTTTATTTTTGCTGAAATAATGTTGAGCACGAGATCTATAACAATGGATTTAGCATTGAAGATAGAGGTTTCATCTGGGAGCTGTTGACTGCTTACTTTCTACTAGATATTTCTGCACATCATGTTATATTTATGTGTTTGGACCTATCTGTAAATCTTTACATTTTAGCATTTTTTTTTTTTTTGGGACATAAAAAAAACATTATTCTGGAAATTCTTGCAAGGACTTAATCACAAATGAATGAAATTATATTTTAACTTTTTTGTTTTAAATCTCTTATCCCCATTTACTTAATTTTATGAAATTTTGAGAAATTAAAATTTCAGCCTCTTAATATTTAAATCATCAATTTGTTTTTGTCAAACACAATTTACCAAAAATATGTTCTGAATCATAAAATAAAAAAACTGGAATAAAACTATGGAATTATTTAATTAGAAATTCTTTTAATTACTTTTATAAATAAGATATATTGAGGACACTATTGTCTTAAAAAAATATTTAAGTAATACTAAATTTTTAAAAGAATTGTTTTCTTTTGTATTAAATTTTAGAAAAAATTATTAAGTTTTAAATCTTTTAAAAATTTGTACTAATTTCAACTTTTTAGATGATATTATTAAAAGAAATCTATATTTATTAATCACAAATGTAGACGCGAAATACAAATTGTTAGTTTTGTATGTACTAAAAACGTCTACTTTTCGTGGATGTGGCAGGGTATATAAGAAACTTGTGACTTTTCAAAAATGATAAGTATGTTGGTTGCTCTTCAAATCCGGCCATTGCATTACATTAATATATATATATATATATATATATATATATATATATATATATATATATATATATATATATATATATATATATAAGTAATTATGCTCGTTTGGAAAAACATTAGGTGTTTCGGTTTGTAAAGGAACAACCCAATACTCAAGTTAATTCAGTCGAAAACAATCATCCAGAATCCAAGCTCAGAGTCCAAAGAAAAAAACCTCCAAAACGAGTAAAGGAAAAATAACTAAGCAAAGTGCTCAATAAACGAAGTAGAGCAAATCTAAGTATGAACGTAAAGAGCCAGGTAAACCTACCTAGTTTTCACCTATGTGGATGGCCAGCATACCCTGGCGATACACATAAGTGAAACCAAGGCAAATTTGACTGGCTCTTTAGGTTCATAGTTATATATATATATATATATATATATATATATATATATATATATATATATATATATATATATATGTATATGTATATATATATATGTATAAATATTTATGTATATATATATATATACATATATGTATATATATATATATATATATACATATATGTATATATGCATATGTATATATGCATATGTATATATGCATATGTATATATATATATGTGTATATATGTATATATGTATGTGTGTGTATATATATATATATATATATATATACACATATATATATATATATATATACATATATATATATATATATATATATATATATATATATAGATGTATGTGTATATATATATATATATATATATATATATATATATATATATATATATATATATATATATATAATAATGGACTCTCTTCCGTCGGGTTCAAAGTATGAGGATCTGACAGCTTAGTTGATTCAGTTATGAAAGTTTGTGCGAAAGTTTATGAAAGTGGCATTTTAAGACCTGCTAGTGATTTACAAAGGAGGCCACATATGGAGCAAGAGTCAAGCAAGCGATATATATATATATATATATATATATATATATATATATATATATATATATATATATATATATATATATATATATATGTATGTATATATGTATGTACGTATGTATATATATATATGTATGTACATATATATATGTATGTATATATATATATATATATATATATATATATATGAATGTATATATATGTATGTATTATGTTGGTGCAAAAATAATATCGTTTTTTGACGTTAAAAATACGTCAAAAAACGATATTATTTTTGCACCAACCTAATATGTATATAATAAAGTAAAGTTGTTTTAGTTGTATGTGGAAGGAAAATTAAAAACTCATAGTTGAATCCATTTTTTTTATCAAAGTTCAAAATTACCCTACGCAAAAGTATGGGATACATGACAATTTTTTCAAATTTCATATCAAAACTTTGTATTTTAAAAGAGTTTAAATATTCAAATTTTCGATAGTATTGGAATGTTATCTCTGACCAATCAGAGAAGCACACAATTGTTTACAAGATAGTGCAACTAATCATCTGACTCTTTGATGTGCATTCTGCAATTCAAGGATTAAAAATAGCAAAAACTAAAGAATTATCCGGAGATATGCGAGATAGAATCATTGAATGTCACAAAGGAGGACAAGGTTACCAAAAAATTAGCGCATAAATTAATCTAGCACTAAGTACAGTAGGAAATATCATCAGAAAGTATAAGAAGTATTGCGACGGTACAGCAAACCTTCCAAGAAATGGAAGACCGAGAAAAATAAATGAGAGTACTTCAAGGTGGATCAGCAGAAATGTGCAAAAAAAAAAAAAACCCTTCATTACTCGTTCTGAAATTAAAACTGATCTTGAGGGTGCTGGAATTAATGTAAGTAAGGATACCATTAGCAGAGCTCTATATCATAGAGGCTTTCATTCAATATCACCAAGAAATGTACCTTTACCGAAAACCAAACATGTCAAAGACCGATTAAAGTTTGTCGAAATTTATGAAAAGAAAGGTATGCAGTTTTGGGAAAAGGTAATCTGGTCGGATGAAATGAAAGTTGAACTATTCAGAAGGAACACAGCGACAAGGGTTTGGCGAAAAAATGTCACTGCCTTCAACAAGCACAATACCATCCCCACAGTTAAGTTTGAGGATGTAAGTGAATAGCCTCCTGAGATTAATGGAAGATGCATATATTAAGGTTATTTTCCCATAATTTCATCTGAAAACTATGGATGAAGCAATGCCTGGAATTAATATAATTGAGAAAAGCGATGTAATTATAATTACGGAGTAAAATAGAGAAACGTGAAATTTTCAATGATATTTTTTCGGATTGCAGGATGTAAGTGAATAGCCTCCTGAGATTAATGAAAACATTAGATATCGCAATTAATGGAATAATACAAATGGAGAAAAGCGATATAATTATAATTATGGAGTAAAATAGAGAAAAGCGAAAGTTTCGTGAATATTTTGCCGGATTACAGGATGTAAATGAAGAGCCTCCTGAGATTAATGGAAGATACAAACATTAAGGTTATTTTCCCACAATTTCAGCAAAAACAATGGATGAAGCAATGCATGGAATAATAGAATTGGAGTAAAGCGAAATATTAATAATTAAGGAGTAAAATAGAGAAACGCGACAGTTTCGAGAATATTTTGCCAGATTACAGGATGTAAGTGCAAAGCCTCCTGAGATTAATGGAAGATGCATACATTAAGGTTATTTTCCAACACCTTCATCTGAAAACTATAGATGAAGAAATGCCAGGAATTAATAGAATTGGAGAAAAGCGATGTAATTATAATTAATGAGTAAAAGAGAGAAACGTGAAAGTTTCGAGAATATTTTTCCTGATTGCAGGATGTAAGTGAATAGCCTCCTGAGATTAATGGAAGATTCATACATTAAGGTTATTTTCCCAGAATTTCATCTGAAAACTATGGATGAAGCAATGCATGGAATAATACAATTGGAGAAAAGCGATCTAATTATAATTAACGAGTAAAATCGAGAAACGCGAAAGTTTCGTGAATATTTTGACGGATCACAGGATTTAAGTGAATAGCCTCCTGAGATTAAGGAAGATGCATACATTAAGGTTATTTTCGAACAATTTCATCTGAAATCAATAGATGAAGCAAGGAATGGAATAGTACAATCGGAGAAATGTGGTCTAATTATAATTAAGGGGTAAAATAGAGAAAAGCGAAAGATTCGAGAATATTTTGCCTGATTACAGGAATGTAAGTGAATAGACACCTGAGATTAATGGAAGATGCGTACATTAAAGTGATTTTCCGACAATTTCATCTAAAAAAAATAGATGAAGCAATTAATGGAATAATACATTTGGAGAAAAGTGATCTAATTATAATTAAGGAGTAAAAGAGAGAAACATCAAATTTTCGAGAATATTTTGCCGGATTACAGGATGTAAGAGAATATCCTTTTGAGATTAATTGAAGGTGCATACATTAAAGTTATTTTCCCACAATTCCATCTGAAAACAAGAGATGAAGCAATGAATTGAATTATACAATTGGAGAAAATCGATCTAATTATAATTAAGGAGTAAAATGGAGAAACGCGAAAGTTTCGAGAATATTTTGCCGGATTGAAGGATGTATGTGAATAGCCTCCTGTTATTAATGGGAGATGCATTTATTAAGTTTATTTTCCTACAATTTCATCTAAAAACAATAGATGAAGCAATGAATGGAATAATAAAATTGGAGAAAAGCGATCTAATTATAATTAGGGAGTAAAATAGAGAAACGCGAATGTTTCGAGAATATTTTACCTGATTACAGGATATAACAGAATAGCCTCTTCAGATTAATTGAAGATGCACACGTTAATGATATTTTCCCACAATTTCATCTGAAATCAATAGATGAAGGAATGAATGAAATAAGACAATTGGAGAAAAGCGATCTAATTATAATTAAGGAGTAAAATAGTGACACGCGAATGTTTCGGGAATATTTTGCCTGATTACAGGATGTAACTGAATAGCCTTCTCAGATTATTGGAAGACGCACACGCAAAGGTTATTTTCTTACAAATTCATCTGAAAACAATAGTTGAATCAATGAATGGAATCATATAATAGGAGAAAAGCGATCTAATTATAATTAAGGAGTAAAATAGAGAAACGCGAATGTTTCGAGAATATTTTGCCGGATTACAGGATGTAACTGAATTGACTCCTCAGATTAATGGAAGATGCTCTCATATAGGTTATTTTATTACAAATTCATCTGAAAAAAAAAGATGAATCAATGAATGGAATAATACAATTGGAAAAAAGAGATCTATTTATAATTAAGGAGTAAAATAGGGAAACGCGAATATTTCGTGAATATTTTGCCGGATGAAAGGATGTAAGTGAATAGCCTCCTCAGATTAATGGAAGATGCAAACGTAAAGGGTATTTTCTTAAAATTTCATTTGAAAACAACAGATGAATCAATGAATGGAATAATACAATTGGAGAAAAACGATCTAATTATAATTAAGGAGTAAAAGAGAGAAACGCGAATGTTTCGGGAATATTTTGCCGGATTAGAGGATTTAACTGAATAGCCTCCTCAGATTAATGGAAGATGTACACGTAAAGTTTATTTTCTTACAATTTCATCTGAAAACAATAGATGAATCAATGAATGGAATAATATAATTGGAAAAAAGCGATCTAATTATAATTAAGGAGTTAAATAGAGAAACGCGTATGGTTCGAGAATATTTTGCCGGATTGCAGGATGTAACTGAATAGCCTCCTCAGATTAATGGAAGATCAAAACGTAAAGGGTATTTTCTTAAAATTTCATCTTAAAACAATAGTTGAATCAATGAATGGAATAATACAATTGGAGTAAAGCGATCTATTTATAATTAAGGAGTAAAATAGAGAAACGCGAATGTTTCGGGAATATTTTGCCGGATTACAGGATTTAACTGAATAGCCTCCTCAGATTAATGGAACATGTACACGTAAAGGTTATTTTCTTACAATTTCATCTGAAAACAATAGATGAATCAATAAATGGAATAATATAATTGGAGAAAAGCGATCTAATTATAATTAAAGAGTAAAATAGAGAAACGCGAATGTTTCGAGAATATTTTTCGGATTACAGGATGTAAGTGAATAGCCTCTTCAGATTAATGGAAGATGCACACGTTAAGGTTATTTTCTTACAATTTTCCTCTGAAACAATAGATGAATCAATTAATGTAATAATATATTTGGAGAAAATCGATCTAATTATAAATAAGGAGTAAAATAGAGAAAGGCATGTTTCTAGAATATTTGGCCGGATTACAGGCCTCTGAATAGCCTCCTCAGATTAATGGAAGATGCACACTTTAAAGTTTTTTTCTTACAATTTCTTCTGAAAACTACAGAGTTATCAATTAATGGAATAATACAATTACAGAAAACGATCTAATTATAATTAAGGCGTAAAAGAGAGAAACGCGAATGTTTCGAGAATATTTTGACGGATTGCAGGATGTAACTGAATAGCCTCCTCAGATTCATGGAAGTTGTAAACGTAAAGGGTATTTTCCTAAAATTTCATCTGAAAACAATAGATGAATCAATGAATGGAATAATAAAATTGGAGGAAAGAGATCTAATTATAATTAAAGAGTAAAATAGAGAAACTTGAATATTTTGAGAATATTTTTCCCGGAAGACAGGATTTAACTTAATAGCCTCCTCAAATTAATGGATGATGCAGACGTTAAGGTTATTTTCTTAAAATATCATCTGAAAACAATAGATGAATCAATGAATGGAATAATACAATTGGAGAAAAGCGATCTAATTATAATTATGTGAAAATAACACACCCTTTAACTGAATAGCCTCCTCAGATTAATGAAAGATGCACTCTTTAAGTTTTTTTTTTTCCAATTTCATCTGAAAATATTAGATGAATCAATTAATGGAATAATACCATTTGTGAAAAACGATCTAATTATAATTAAGGAGTAAAATAGAGAAACGCGAATGTTTCGGGAATATTTTGCCGGATTACAGGATGTAACTGAATAGCATCCTCACCTTAATGGAAGATGCACACGTAAAGATTATTTTCTTATAATTTCATCTGAAAACAACGGATGAATCAATGAATGGAATAACACAATTAAAGAAAAGCGATCTAATTATAATTATGGAGTAAAATAGTGAAACGCGAATGTTTCGAGTATATTTTGCCGGATTACAGGATGTAACTGAATACACTCCTGTGATTAATGGAAGATGCACACGTTAAGGTTATTTTCTTACAATTTCATCTGAAAGCAATAGATGAATCAATGAATGGAATAATACTATTGGAGAAAAGCGATCTAATTATAATTATCGAGTAAAAGAGAGATACGCGAATGTTTCGAGAATATTTTGCCGGATTAAAGGATGTGACTGAATAGCCTCCTGAGAATTATGGAAGATTCACATGTTAAAGTTGTTTTCTTGCAATTTCATCTGAAAACAATAGATGAATCAATGAATGGAATAATACAATTGGAGAAACGCGATCTAATTATAATTAAGGAGTAAAATAAAAGAAACGCGAAAGTTTCGAGAATATTTTGCGGGATTATAGGATATAACTGAATAGCCTCCTCAGAATAATGGAAGATGCACACGTTAAGGTTATTTTCACATAATTTCAGGTGAAAACAATAGATGAATCAATGAATGGAATAATACAATAGAAGAAAACCGATCTTATTATAATTAAGGAGTAAAATAGAGAAACGCGAATGTTTCGAGAATATTTTGCCGGATTAAAGGATGTAAGAGAATATCCTTTTGAGATTAATTGAAGGTGCATACATTAAAGTTATTTTCCCACAATTCCATCAGAAAAAAAGAGATGAAGCAATGAATGGAATAATACAATTGGAGAAAAGCAATGTAATTATAATTAAGGAGTAAAATAGAGAAACGCGAATGTTTCGAGAATATTTTGCCGGATTATAGCATTAAACTGAATAGCCTCCAGAGATTAATGGAAGATGTACACGTTAAGGTTATTTTTTTCCAATTTCATCTGAAAACAATAGAAGAATCAATGAATGGATTAATACATTTGGAGAAAAGCGATCGAATTATAATTAAGGTTTAAAATAGAGAAACGCGAATGTTTCGAGAATATTTTGCCAGATTACAGGAATGTAATGAATAGACTCCTAAGATTAATGGAATATGCATACATTAAGTTTATTTTCCCAAAATTTCATCTGAAAACAATAGATGAATCAATGACTGGAATAATACAATTGGAGAAACGCCATCAAATTATAATTAAGGAGTAAAGTAGAGAAACACGAATGTTTCGGGAAGATTTTGCCGGATTAAAGGATGTAACTCAATAGCCTCTTCAGAATCAATGGAAGATGCACACGTTAAGGTTATTTTCTGATAATTTCATCTGAAAACCATAGATGACTCAATGACTGGAATAATACAACTCGAGAAAAGCGATCTAATTATAATTAAGGAGTAAAATAGAGAAACTTGAATATTTCGAGAATATTTTTCCCGGAAGACAGGATTTAACTTAATAGCTTCCTCAAATTAATGGATGATGCAGACGTTAAGGTTATTTTCTTAATATTTCATCTGAAAACAATAGATGAATCAATGAATGGAATAATACAATTGGAGAAAAGCGATGTAATTCTAATTAAGGAGTAAATAGAGAAACGCGAATGTTTCGAGAATATTTTACCGGATTACAGGATGTAACTGAATAGACTCCTGAGATTAACGGAAAATGCACACGTTAACGTTATTTTCTTAGAATTTCATCTGAAAACAATAGATGAATCACTGAATGGAATAATACAATTGGAGAAAAGCGATCTAATTATAATTAAGAAGTAAAATAGAGAAACGCGAATGTTTCGAGAATATTTTACCGGATTACAGGATGTAACTGAATAGACTCCTGAGATTAACGGAAAATGCACACGTTAACGTTATTTTCTTAGAATTTCATCTGAAAACAATAGATGAATCAATGAATGGAATAATACAATTGGAGAAAAGCGATCTAATTATAATTAAGAAGTAAAATAGAGAAACGCGAATGTTTCGAGAATATTTTGCCGGATTACAGGATTTAACTTAATAGCCTACTCAAATTAATCGAAGATGCAGACGTTAAGGTTATTTTCTTAACTTTCATCTGAAAACCATAGATTACTCAATGACTGGAATAATATAATTCGAGAAATCGATCTAATTATAATTAAGGAGTAAAATAGAGAAACTTGAATGTTTCGAGAATATTTTTCCCGTATAACAGGATTTAACTTAATAGCCTCCTCAAATTAATGGATGATGCAGACGTTAAGGTTACTTTCTTAAAATTTCATCTGAAAACAATAGATGAATCAATGAATGGAATAATACAATTGGAGAAAAGCGATCTAAATATAATTAAGGAGTAAAGTAGAGTAACGCGAATGTTTCGATAATATTTTGCCGGATTACAGGATGTAAGTGATTTGTCTCCTGAGATTAATGGAAGATGCATACATTAAGTTTATTTTCCCACCATTTCATCAGAAAACAATAGATGAATCAATGAATGGAATAATACTATTGGAGAAAAGCGATGTAATTCTAATTAAGGAGTAAAATAGAGAAACGCGAATGTTTCGAGAATATTTTACCGGATTACAGGATGTAACTGAATAGACTCTTGAGATTAACGGAAGATTCACACGTTAACGTTATTTTCTTAGAATTTCATCTGAAAACAATAGATGAATCAATGAATGGAACAATACAAATGGAGAAAACGATCTAATTATAATTAAGGAGAAAAATAGAGAAACTTGAATGTTTCGAGAATATTTTGCCGGATTAGAGCATGTAACTGAATATCCTCCTCAGATTAATGGAAGATGCACACGTTAAGGTTATTTTCTTACAATTTCATCTGAAAACAATAGATGAATCAATGAATGGAATATTACAATTGGAGAAATGCTATCTAATTATAATTAAGGAGTAAAATAGAGAAACGCAAATGCTTCGAGAATATTTTGCCGGATTACAGGATGTAAGTGATCAGACTCCTGAGATTAATGGAACATTCATACATTAAGTTTATTTTCCCACAATTTCATCTGCAAACAATAGATGAATCAATGAATGGAATAATACAATTGGAGAAAAGCGATCTAATTATAATTAAGGAGTAAAATAGATAAACGCGAATGTTTCGAGAATATTTTGCCGGATTACAGGATGTAACTGAATAGCCTCCTCAGAATTAATGGAAGATGCTCACGTTAAGGTTATTTTCTTACAATTTCATCTAAAAAAAAGATGAATCAATGAATGGAATAATACAATTGGAGCAAAGCGATCTAATTATAATTAAGGACTAAAATAGAGAAACGTGAAAGATTCGAGAATATTTCGTCGAATTACAGGATGTAACTGAATAGTCTCCTGAGATTAATGGAAGATGCATACATTAATGTTATTTTCCCACAATTTAATCTGAAAACAATGGATGAAGCCATGAAGAGAATATTACAATCGGAGAAAATCTATCTACATATAAATAAGGAGTAAAATAGAGAAACGTGAAATTTTCGAGAATATTGTGCCGGATTACCGGATGTAAGTGTATAGCCTACTGAGATTAATGGAAGATGCATGCGTTAATTTTATTTTCCCATAATTTCATGTGAAAACATATGATGAAGAAATCAATGGAGTAATACAATTGGAGAAAAGAGATCTACTTATAATTAAGGAGTACAACAGAGATACGTTAAATTTTCGAGAATATTTTGCCGGATTACCTGATGTAAGTGAATAGACGCCTGAGATTAATGGAAGATGCATAAATTAAGGTTATTTTCCTACAATTTCATCTGAAAACAATAGATGAATCAATGAATGGAATAATACAATTGGAAAAATGCTATCTAATTATAATGAAGGAGTACAATAGAGATACATTAAATTTTCCAGAATATTTTGCTGGATTACAGGTTGTAAGTGAATAGACGCCTGAGATTAATGGAAGATGCATACATTAAGGTTATTTTCCCACAATTTCATCTGAAAACAATAGATGAATCAATGAATGGAATAATACAATTGGAGAAAAGCGATCTAATTATAATTAAATATACAATAGAGATACGTTAAATTTTCGAGAATATTTTGCCGGATTACAGGATGTAAGTGAATAGACGCCTGCGATTAATAGAAGATGCATACATTAAGATTATTTTCCCACAATTTCATCTGAAAACAATGGATGAAGCAATGAATTGAATAATGCAATCGGAGAAAAGCGATCTAATTATAATTAAGGTGTAAAATATAGAAATGCTTACGTTTCGAGAATATTTTGCTGGATTATAGGATGTAAGTAAATAGCCTCATGAGATTAATGGAAGATGCATACATTAAGGTCATTTTCCTACAATTTCATGTGAAAACAATAGATGAAGTAATAATTGGAATAATACAATCGAAGAAATGCTATCTAATTATAATTAAATTGTAAAATAGAGAAATGCGAACGTTTCGACTATATTTTCCAGGATTAGAATGTGAAAGGGAATAGCCTCCCGATATTAATGTAAGATGCATACATTAATGTTATTTTCCTACAATTTCATCTGAAACCAATAGATGAAGCAATAAATGAAATAATACAATTGAAGAAAAGCGGTCTAATTATAATTAAGGCGTGAAATAGAGAAACGTGTAAGTTTCGAGAATATTTTGCCGGATAGCAGGATGTAAATTAATAGCCTCCTGAGATTAATGAAAGTGTCATACATTAAGGCTATTTTCCTACAATTTCATCTCAAACCAATAGATGAAGCAATTAATGGAATAATACTATCGAAGAAAAGCGATCTAATTATAAATAATGACTAAAATAGAGAAATGTGATCTTTTCGAGAATATCTTGCTGGATTACAAGATATAATCTGATAATCTCCTGAGATTAATGGATGCATCTATTAAGGTTGTTTTCCCACAATTTCATCTGACAACTATAGATGAAGCAATAAATTGAATAATCCAAACGAAGAAAAAATTTCTAATGATATGGGAGGAGTAATGAAGAGTAATGTCAATTTTTCGATAATATTTTGCCGGATTTCAGGATGTAAGTTAATGCCCTCCTGCGATTAATAGAAGATACCTACAGGAATGTTATTTTCCTACAGTTTCATCTGAAAACAATGGATGAATATATAAATGGAATGATACAATCGAACAGAAGCGTTCTAATTAAAAGTAAGGCTTAAAAAAGAGAGGACCCCTTTCGGATTATCCGAGTTCGTGCGAATGCCTTTTGGGTTACATAACGCCGCTCAAACCTTCCAGAGACTAATCGACGAAGTATTTAGAGGTTTACCTTTCATATATGCCTACGTAGACGATGTTTTAATCGTCAACCAAAACCGAAAAGAACACAAACTGCATTCGGAACAAGCTTTCCAAAGAATTTTGTATTTTGGACTCAAAATCTATGTCCACAAGTGTGTTTTTGGAGAACCAAAATAAATATTCTCAGACATGAAATTGACCGCGAAGGTATTTCACCATTACCAGACAAATTAGAAGCAATTCCCAATTTTCTGCAAGCAACGTCACTAAGACAATTGCGAAGATTTATAGGCCTTATCAATTATTACAGGAGATTTATACGCAATTGTTCAGCGGTAGTGTCACCTTTGACAAACCTACTAAGAACAAGAACAAAAAGATTATGTTACAGGAAAACACTCTCGAAGCATTCAACAATGCCAAAACAGCTTTAGCTAACTTTACTAAGCAGAATTACTTCAATGATAGCGAGAAAATTAAGCTTACCCTCACAACAGAGGCTTCATCAACAGCTGTAGGTGCGGTTTTACACCAAGTCTTGGATAAATAAATCACACCTATATCGTTCTTCTCCGCTAAACTAAATAAGGCACAAACTAAATAAGGCACATTTTCGAGAGGGCTATTAGCAATATATCTTTTCGTTAAACATTTTCAGCACCTCCTGGAGGGCAGAGATTTCACCATATACACAGACCATAAACCATTAACATATGCATTACACACACATACTAACAAATATAATCGTCGGAAAATCAGACACCTAGATGATATTTTCCAATTCTTTTCAGATATCAGATATGTGACAGGTCAAGAAAACATAGTGGCAGATGCATTATCACGTGCCACAATTGCTTCTTTAGATTTTAGTTCTTTGAACCTCGAATTAATCGCCAAAGAACAAACCACAGACAATATACTCCAAGAAGTACAGCAAAGCACATCGCTAAAATTAGTTGAACTACCTGTTCCATTCTGGGATTTTATTGTGACATTTCACAAACTCAACCACGAGCTTACATACCACCAAACTTGACAGCAAGTATTCAAAGACTTCCATACATTGTCTCACCAAGGAATGCGTGCAACTTTGAAGTTAATTACTGAACGTTTTGTTTGGCCAAATATGTCAACTGACGTAAGAAACTGGAAAAAATCTTGTTTATCATGCCAGAAGAACAAGATAAATAAGCACAGCAAATCACCCGCATGCACATTCAGCACAACTGATGCAAGATTCACGAACATACACGTTGATATTATAGGACCTTTACCTTTTTCTCAAGGATATACATATATCCTTACTATCATAGATAGGCTTACTCGCTGGCCTGCTGCAATGGCAATCAAAGATATTACAGCCACAACAATAGCTAAAACTGTCCATACTGAATGGGTCGCAATATTAGGTGTACCTTCAGTAATCACCAGAGACAGAGGAGCTCAGTTCCATTGCACATTATTTAGAGAGTTCAATCACCCACCCGGAACTTGACACATAAAAACTACATCTTACCATCCGCGTGCAAACGGGATGGTCGAACGTTTCCACAAACAGTTGAGGACAGTTCTAGCAATGAAACAAAACAAAACTAATTGGCTAGAAAACTTACCACTGGTGCTTTTATCAATCAGAAATATTGTCAAAGAGGATTTGGGTGGTACACCAACTGAAATGTTTCAAATGAAATTGTGGAAAAATAAACTTAATGCATGCATCTTCCATCAATCTGAGGAGTCTATTCAGTTACATCCTGTAATCCGGCAAAATATTCTCGAAACTTATGGGTTTCTCTATTTTACCCCTTAAATATAATTAGATCGATTTTCTCCAATTGTACTATTCCATTCATTGATTCATCTATTGTTTTCAGATGAAATTGTATGAAAATAAACTTAATGTGTGCATCTTCCATTAATCTCAGGAGGCTATTCAGTTATATCCTGTAATCCGGCAAAATATTCTCGAAACTTTCGCGTTTCTCTATTTTACCCAATAATTATAATTAGATAGCTTTTCTCCAATTGTATTATTCCATTCATTAATTCATCTCTTGTTTTCAGATGAAATTGAAAGAAAATAAACTTAACGTGCGCATCTTCCATTAATCTCAGGAGGCTATTCAGTTACATCCTGTAATCCGGCAAAATATTCTCGAAACATTCGCGTTTCTCTATTTTACCACTTAATTTTAATTAGATCGCTTTTCTCCAAATTTATTATTCCATTCATTTGTTCATATATTGTTTTCAGATGAAATTGTAAGAAAATAATATTAATGTGTGCATCTTCCATTAATCTGAGGAAGCTATTCAGTTATATCCTGTAATCCGGCAAAATATTCTCGAAACTTTCGCGTTTCTCTATTTTACACCTTAATTATAATTAGATCCCATTTCTCCAATTGTATTATTCCATTCATTGATACATCTATTGTTTTCAGTTGAAATTGTATGAAAATAAACTTAATGTGTGCATCTTCCGTTAATCTGAGCAGGCTATTCAGTTACATCCTGCAATCCGGCAAAAACTTCTCGAAACATTCCATTTCTCTATTTCACTCCTTAATTATAATTAGATCGCTTTTCTCCAAATGTATTATTCCATTAATTGCTTCATCTATAGTTTTCAAATGAAATTGTGGGAAAATAACCTTAATGTATGAATCTTTCATTAATCTCAGGATTCTATTCACATACATCCTGTAATCCGGCAAAATATTCCGGAAACATTCGAGTTTCTCTATTTTACCCCATAATTATAATTAGATAGCTTTTCTCCAATTTTATTATTCCATTCTTTGCTTCATCTACAGTTTTCAGATGAAATTGTAAGAAAATAACCTTAATGTGTGCATCTTCCATTAATCTCGCGAGGCTATTCAGTTACATCATGTAATCCGGCAAAATATTCTGGAAACTTTCGCGTTTCTCTATTTTATCCATTAATTTTAATTAGATCGCTTTTCTCCAAATTTATTATTCCATTCACTGATTCATCATTTGTTTTCAGATGAAATTGTAAGAAAATAACCTTAATGTGTGCATCTTCCATAATTCTCAGGAGGCTATTCAGTTACATCCTGTAGTCCGGCAAAATATTCTCGAAACTTTCACGTTTCTCAATTTTACGCCTTAATTATAATAAGATCGCTTTTCTACAATTATATCATTTCATTCACTTATTCATCAATTGTTTTCAGATGAAATTGTTAGAAAATAACTTTAACGTGTGCATCTTACATCAACCTGAGGAGACTATTCAGTTACATCCTGTAATCCGGCAAAATATTCTCGAAACTTTTGCGTTTCTCTAATTTACCACTTAATTATAATTAGATCGCTTTTCACGAATTTTATTATTCCATTCACTGATTCATCAATTGTTTTCAGATGAAATTGTAAGACAATAACATTAATGTGTGCATCTTCCAGTAATCTGAGGAGGCTATTCATTTATATCCTGTAATCAAGCAAAAAATTCTCGAAACGTTCGCGTTTCTCTATTTTACCCCTTAATTATAATTAAATCGCTTTTCTCTTATTTTATTATTACATTCATTGATTCATCAATTGTTTTCAGATGAAATTGTAAGAAAATAAGCTCAATGTGTGCATCTTCCATTAATCTCAGGAAGCTATTCAGTTACATCCTGTAATCCGGCAAAATAACCTCGAATCTTTCGCGTTTCTCTATTTTACCCCTTAATTATAATTAGATCGCTTTTCTCTTATTTTATTATTCCATTCACTGATTCATCTATTGTTTTCAGATGAAATTGTAAGAAAATAAACTTAATGTGTGCATCTGCCATTAATCTCAGGAGGCTATTCAGTTATATCCTGTAATCCGGCAAAATATTCTCGAAACTTTCGCGTTTCTCTATTTTACCCCTTAAATATAATTAGATGTCTTTTCTCCAATTTAGTATTCCATATACAGATTAAGCAATTGTTTTCAGATGAAATTGTAAGAAAATAACTTTAATGTGTGCATCTTCCAGGAATCTCAGGAATCTATTCAGTTATATCCTGTAATCCGGCAAAATATTCTCGAAACTTTCGCGTTTCTCTATTTTAACCCTTAATTATAATTAGATCGCTTTTCTCCAAATTTATTATTCCATTCAGTGGTTCATCTATTGTTTTCATATGAAATGGTAAGAAAATAATCTTAATGTGTCCATCTTCCTTTAATCTGAGGTGGCTATTCAGTTATATCATGTAATCCGGCAAAAAATTATCGAATCTTTCGCGTTCCTCTATTTTACACCTTAAATATAATAAGATCGCTTTTCTGCAATTTTATTATTCCATTCTCTGATACATCAAGTGTTTTCTGATGAAATTGTAAGAAAATACGTTAATGTGTGCATCCTACATCTATCTGAGGAGGCTATTTAGTTATATCCTGTAATCCGGCAATATATACTAGAAACATTCGCGTTTCTCTATTTTATCACTTAACTATAATTAGATCGCTTTTCTCCAATTTTAATATTCCATTCACTTATTAATCAATTGTTTTCAGATGAAATTGTAAGAAAATACCTTAATGTGTGCATCCTACATCTATCTGAGGAGGCTATTTAGTTATATCCTGTAATCCGGCAATATATACTAGAAACATTCGCGTTTCTCTATTTTATCACTTAACTATAATTAGATCGCTTTTCTCCAAATTTATTATTCCATTCACTGATTCATCAATTGTTTTCAGATGAAATTGTAAGAAAAGACCTTAATGTGTGCATCTTTCTTTAATCTGAGGAGGCTATTCAGGTATATCGTGTAATCCGGCAATATATTCTCGAAACTTTCGTGTTTCTCTATTTTACCCCTTAATTATTATTAGATTTCTTTTCTCCAAATTCATTATACCATTCAGTGGTTCATCTATTGTTTTCAGATGAAATTGTAAGAAAATAACCTTAATATGTGCATCTTCCATTAATCTCATGAGGCTCTTCAGTTACATCCTGTAATCCGGCAAAATATTCTCGAAACTTTCGCGTTTCTCTATTTTACCCCTTAGTTATAATTAGATCGCTTTTCTCCAATTTTATTATTCCATTCACTGATTCATAAATTGTTTTCAGATGAAATTGTAAGAAAATAACCTTAATGTGTGCATCTTCCATTAATCTCATGAGGATATTCAGTTACATCCTGCAATCCGGCAAAATATTCTCGAAACTTTCGCGTTTCTCTATTTTCCCCTTAATTATAATTAGATCGCTTTTCTCCAATTTTATTATTCCATTCATTGATTCATCAATTGCTTTCAGATGAAATAATAAGAAAATAACCTTAATGTGAGCATCTTCCATTAATCTCAGGAGCCTATTTAGTTACATCCTGTAAGCCGGCAAAATATTCTCGAAACTTTCGCGTTTCTATATTTTACCCCTTAAATATAATAAGATCGCTTTTCTCCAATTTTATTATTCCATTCTCTGATACATCAAGTGTTTTCTGATGAAATTGTAAGAAAATAAGCTTAATCTGTGCAACTTCTTTTAATCTGAGGCGGCTATTCAGATAAATCCTGTAATTCGGCAATATATACTAGAAATATTAGCATTTCTCTATTTTATCCCTTAATTATAATTAGATCGCTTTTCTCCAATATTATTATTCCATTCACTGATTCATCATTTGTTTTCAGATGAAATTGTAAGAAAATAACCATAATGTGTGGATATTCCATTAATCTCAGGAGGCTATTCAGTTACATCCTGTAACACGGCAAAATATTCTGGAATCTTTCGCGTTTCTCTATTTTACACCTTAATTAAAATTAGATCGGTTTTCACCATTTTTATTATTGCATTCACTGATTCATCAATTGTTTTCAGATGAAATTGTAAGAAAATAACGTTAATATGTGCATTTTCCATTAAACTCAGGAGGCTATTCAGTTATATCCTGTAATCCGGCAAAATATTCTCGAAACTTTCGCGTTTCTTTATTTTTGAATTGTTTTAAGATGAAATTGTATGAAAATAACCTTAATGTGTGCATCTTCCATTAATCTCATGAGGCTATTCTGTTACATCCTGTAATCTGGCAAAATATTCCCGAAACTTTCGCGTTTCTCTATTTTACACCTTAATTATAATTAGAACGCGTTTCTCCAATTATATTATTCCATTCATTGATACATCAATTGTTTTCAGGTGAAATTGTAAGAAAATAACCTTAATGTGTACATATTCCATTAATCTCAGGAGGATATTTAGTTACATCCTGTAATCCGGCAAAATATTCTTGAAACTTTCGCGTTTCTCTATTTTAACCCTTAATTATAATTAGATCGCTTTTCTCCAATTTTATTATTCCATTCACTGATTCATAAATTGTTTTCAGATGAAATTGTAAGAAAATCACCTTAATGTGTGCATCTTCCATAAATCTGATGAGTCTATTCAGTTACATCCTGCAATCCGGCAAAATATACTCGAAAATTTCGCGTTTCTCTATTTTACCCCTTAATTATAATTAGATCGTTTTTCTCTAATTTTATTATTCCATTCACTGATACATCAATTGTTTTCAGATGAAAACGTAAGAAAATAAACTTAATCTGTGCATCTTCTATTAATCTGAGGAGGTTATTCTGATAAATTTTGTAATCCGGCAAAATATTCTCGAAACTTTCGCGTTTCTCTATTTTACCCCTTAATTATAATTAGATAGCTTTTCTCCAATTTTATTATTCCATTCACTGATTCATAAATTGTTTTCAGATGAAATTGTAAGAAAATAACCTTAATGTGTGGATCTTCCATTAATCTCAGGAGGCTATTCAGTTACATCCTGTAATCCGGCAAAATATTCTGGAATCTTTCGCGTTTCTCTATTTTAACCCTTAATTAAAATTACATCGCTTTTCTCCATTTTTATTATTGCATTCACTGATTCATCAATTGTTTTCAGACAAAATTTTAAGAAAATAACCTTAATGTGTGCATCTTCCATTAATCTCACGAGGCTATTCAGTTACATCCTGTATTCCGGCAAAATATTCTCCAAACTTTCGCGTTTCTCTATTTTAACCCTGAGTTATAATTAAATCGCTCTTATCCAATTTTATTACACATTCACTGATTCATCAATGGTTTTCAGACGAAATTTTAAGAAAATAACCTTAATGTGTGCATCTTCCATTAATCTCAGGAGGCTATTCAGTTACATCCTGTATTCCGGCAAAATATTCTCCAAACTTTCGCGTTTCTCTATTTTACCCCTTCATTATAATTAGATCGCTTTTCTCCAATTTTATTATTCCATTCACTGATTCATAAATTGTTTTCAGATGAAATTGTAAGAAAATAACCTTAATGTGTCCATCTTCCATTAATCTCATGAGGCTATTCAGTTACATCCTCGAATCCGGCAAAATATTCACGAAACCTTCGCGTTTCTCTATTTTACCCCTTAATTATAATTAGATCGCTTTTCTCCAATATTATTATTCCATTCACTGATACAGAAATTGTTTTCAGATGAAATTGTAAGAAAATAACCTTAATGTGTGCATCTTCCATTAATCTCAGGAGGCTATTCAGTTACATCCTGTAATCCGGCAAAATATTCTGGAATCTTTCGCGTTTCTCTATTTTAACCCTTAATTAAAATTACATCGCTTTTCTCCATTTTTATTATTGCATTCACTGATTCATCAATTGTTTTCAGACAAAATTTTAAGAAAATAACCTTAATGTGTGCATCTTCCATTAATCTCACGAGGCTATTCAGTTACATCCTGTATTCCGGCAAAATATTCTCCAAACTTTCGCGTTTCTCTATTTTAACCCTGAGTTATAATTAAATCGCTCTTATCCAATTTTATTACACATTCACTGATTCATCAATGGTTTTCAGACGAAATTTTAAGAAAATAACCTTAATGTGTGCATCTTCCATTAATCTCAGGAGGCTATTCAGTTACATCCTGTATTCCGGCAAAATATTCTCCAAACTTTCGCGTTTCTCTATTTTACCCCTTCATTATAATTAGATCGCTTTTCTCCAATTTTATTATTCCATTCACTGATTCATAAATTGTTTTCAGATGAAATTGTAAGAAAATAACCTTAATGTGTCCATCTTCCATTAATCTCATGAGGCTATTCAGTTACATCCTGGAATCCGGCAAAATATTCACGAAACCTTCGCGTTTCTCTATTTTACCCCTTAATTATAATTAGATCGCTTTTCTCCAATATTATTATTCCATTCACTGATACAGAAATTGTTTTCAGATGAAATTGTAAGAAAATAACCTTAATGTGTGCATCTTCCATTAATCTCATGAGGCTATTCAGTTACATCCTGTAATCCGGCAAAATATTCTCGAAACTTTCGCGTTTATCTATTTTACCCCTTAATTATAATTAGATCGCTTTTCTCCAATTTTATTATTCCATTCACTGATTCATAAATTGTTTCCAGATGAAATTGTAAGAATATAACCTTAATGTGTGCATCTTCCATTAATCTCATGTGGCTATTCAGTTACATCCTGTAATCCGGCAAAATATTCTCGAAACGTTCGGGTTTCTCTATTTTACCCCTTAGTTATAATTAGATCGCTTTTCTCCAATTTTATTATTCCATTCACTGATTCATAAATTGTTTTCAGATGAAATTGTAAGAAAATAACCTTAATGTGTGCATTTTCCATCAATCTCATGAGCCTATTCAGTTACATCCTTTAATCCGGCAAAATATTCTGGAAACTTTCGCGTGTCTCTATTTTACCCCTTAGTTATAATTAGATAGCTTTTCTCCAAATTTATTATTCCATTCACTGATTCATAAATTGTTTCAGATGAAATTGTAAGAAAATAACCTTAATGTTTGCATTTTCCATTAATCTCATGAGGCTATTCAGTTACATCCTGTAATCCGGCAAAATATTCTCGAAAATTTCGCGTTTCTCTATTTTACCCCTTAGTTATAATTAGATCGCTTTTCTCCAAATTTATTATTCCATTCACTGATTCATAAATTGTTTTCAGATGAAATTGTAAGAAAATAACCTTAATGTGTGCATCTTCCATTAATCTCATGAGGCTATTCAGTTACATCCAGTAATCCGGCAAAATATTCTCGAAACATTCGCGTTTTTCTATTTTACCCCTTAATTATAATTAGATCGCTTTTCTCCAATATTATTATTCCATTCACTGATTCATAATTTGTTTTCAGATGAAATTGTAAGAAAATAACCTTAATGTGTGCATCTTCCATTAATCTCATGAGGCTATTCAGTTACATCCTGTAATCCTGCAAAATATTCACGAAACTTTCGCGTTTCTCTATTTTACCTCTTAATTATAATTAGATCGCTTTTCTCCAATTTTATTATTCCATTCACTGATTCATAAATTGTTTCCAGATGAAATTGTAAGAATATAACCTTAATGTGTGCATCTTCCATTAATCTCATGAGGCTATTCAGTTACATCCTGTAATCCGGCAAAATATTCTCGAAACTTTCGCGTTTCTCTATTTTACCCCTTAATTATAATTAGATAGCTTTTCTCCAATTTTATTATTCCATTCACTGATTCATAAATTGTTTTCAGATGAAATTGTAAGAAAATAACCTTAATGTGTGGATCTTCCATTAATCTCAGGAGGCTATTCAGTTACATCCTGTAATCCGGCAAAATATTCTGGAATCTTTCGCGTTTCTCTATTTTACCCCTTAATTAAAATTACATCGCTTTTCTCCATTTTTATTATTGCATTCACTGATTCATCAATTGTTTTCAGACAAAATTTTAAGAAAATAACCTTAATGTGTGCATCTTCCATTAATCTCACGAGGCTATTCAGTTACATCCTGTATTCCGGCAAAATATTCTCCAAACTTTCGCGTTTCTCTATTTTAACCCTGAGTTATAATTAAATCGCTCTTATCCAATTTTATTACACATTCACTGATTCATCAATGGTTTTCAGTCGAAATTTTAAGAAAATAACCTTAATGTGTGCATCTTCCATTAATCTCAGGAGGCTATTCAGTTACATCCTGTATTCCGGCAAAATATTCTCCAAACTTTCGCGTTTCTCTATTTTACCCCTTAATTATAATTAGATCGCTTTTCTCCAATTTTATTATTCCATTCACTGATTCATAAATTGTTTTCAGATGAAATTGTAAGAAAATAACCTTAATGTGTCCATCTTCCATTAATCTCATGAGGCTATTCAGTTACATCCTGGAATCCGGCAAAATATTCACGAAACCTTCGCGTTTCTCTATTTTACCCCTTAATTATAATTAGATCGCTTTTCTCCAATATTATTATTCCATTCACTGATACAGAAATTGTTTTCAGATGAAATTGTAAGAAAATAACCTTAATGTGTGCATCTTCCATTAATCTCATGAGGCTATTCAGTTACATCCTGTAATCCGGCAAAATATTCTCGAAACTTTCGCGTTTATCTATTTTACCCCTTAATTATAATTAGATCGCTTTTCTCCAATTTTATTATTCCATTCACTGATTCATAAATTGTTTCCAGATGAAATTGTAAGAATATAACCTTAATGTGTGCATCTTCCATTAATCTCATGTGGCTATTCAGTTACATCCTGTAATCCGGCAAAATATTCTCGAAACGTTCGGGTTTCTCTATTTTACCCCTTAGTTATAATTAGATCGCTTTTCTCCAATTTTATTATTCCATTCACTGATTCATAAATTGTTTTCAGATGAAATTGTAAGAAAATAACCTTAATGTGTGCATTTTCCATCAATCTCATGAGCCTATTCAGTTACATCCTTTAATCCGGCAAAATATTCTGGAAACTTTCGCGTGTCTCTATTTTACCCCTTAGTTATAATTAGATAGCTTTTCTCCAAATTTATTATTCCATTCACTGATTCATAAATTGTTTCAGATGAAATTGTAAGAAAATAACCTTAATGTTTGCATTTTCCATTAATCTCATGAGGCTATTCAGTTACATCCTGTAATCCGGCAAAATATTCTCGAAAATTTCGCGTTTCTCTATTTTACCCCTTAGTTATAATTAGATCGCTTTTCTCCAAATTTATTATTCCATTCACTGATTCATAAATTGTTTTCAGATGAAATTGTAAGAAAATAACCTTAATGTGTGCATCTTCCATTAATCTCATGAGGCTATTCAGTTACATCCAGTAATCCGGCAAAATATTCTCGAAACATTCGCGTTTTTCTATTTTACCCCTTAATTATAATTAGATCGCTTTTCTCCAATATTATTATTCCATTCACTGATTCATAATTTGTTTTCAGATGAAATTGTAAGAAAATAACCTTAATGTGTGCATCTTCCATTAATCTCATGAGGCTATTCAGTTACATCCTGTAATCCGGCAAAATATTCTCGAAACTTTCGCGTTTATCTATTTTACCCCTTAATTATAATTAGATCGCTTTTCTCCAATTTTATTATTCCATTCACTGATTCATAAATTGTTTCCAGATGAAATTGTAAGAATATAACCTTAATGTGTGCATCTTCCATTAATCTCATGTGGCTATTCAGTTACATCCCTTAATCCGGCAAAATATTCTCGAAACGTTCGGGTTTCTCTATTTTACCCCTTAGTTATAATTAGATCGCTTTTCTCCAATTTTATTATTCCATTCACTGATTCATAAATTGTTTTCAGATGAAATTGTAAGAAAATAACCTTAATGTGTGCATTTTCCATCAATCTCATGAGCCTATTCAGTTACATCCTTTAATCCGGCAAAATATTCTGGAAACTTTCGCGTGTCTCTATTTTACCCCTTAGTTATAATTAGATAGCTTTTCTCCAAATTTATTATTCCATTCACTGATTCATAAATTGTTTCAGATGAAATTGTAAGAAAATAACCTTAATGTTTGCATTTTCCATTAATCTCATGAGGCTATTCAGTTACATCCTGTAATCCGGCAAAATATTCTCGAAAATTTCGCGTTTCTCTATTTTACCCCTTAGTTATAATTAGATCGCTTTTCTCCAAATTTATTATTCCATTCACTGATTCATAAATTGTTTTCAGATGAAATTGTAAGAAAATAACCTTAATGTGTGCATCTTCCATTAATCTCATGAGGCTATTCAGTTACATCCAGTAATCCGGCAAAATATTCTCGAAACATTCGCGTTTTTCTATTTTACCCCTTAATTATAATTAGATCGCTTTTCTCCAATATTATTATTCCATTCACTGATTCATAATTTCTTTTCAGATGAAATTGTAAGAAAATAACCTTAATGTGTGCATCTTCCATTAATCTCATGAGGCTATTCAGTTACATCCTGTAATCCTGCAAAATATTCTCGAAACTTTCGCGTTTCTCTATTTTACCTCTTAATTATAATTAGATCGCTTTTCTCCAATTTTATTATTCCATTCACTGATTCATAAATTGTTTCCAGATGAAATTGTAAGAATATAACCTTAATGTGTGCATCTTCCATTAATCTCATGAGGCTATTCAGTTACATCCTGTAATCCGGCAAAATATTCTCGAAACTATCGCGTTTCTCTATTTTACCCCTTAGTTATAATTAGATCGCTTTTCTCCAATTTTATTATTCCATTCACTGATTCATAAATTGTTTTCAGATGAAATTGTAAGAAAATAACCTTAATGTGTGCATCTTCCATTAATCTCATGAAGATATTCAGTTACATCCTGTAATCCGGCAAAATATTCTCGAAACTTTCGCGTTTCTCTATTTTACACCTTAATTATAATTAGATCGCTTTTCTCCAAATTTATTATTCCATTCACTGATTCATAAAATGTTTCCAGATGAAATTGTAAGAATATAACCTTAATGTGTGCATTTCCATTAATCTCATGAGGCTATTCAGTTACATCCTGTAATCCGGCAAAATATTCTCGAAACTTTCGGGTTTCTCTATTTTACCCCTTAATTATAATTAGATCGCTTTTCTCCAATTTTTTTTATTCCATTCACTGATTCTTAAATTGTTTTCAGATGAAATTGTAAGAAAATAACCTTAATGTGTGCATCTTCCATTAATCTCATGAGGCTATTCAGTTACATCCTGTAATCCGGCAAAATATTCTCGAAACTTTCGCGTTTCTCTATTTTACCCCTTAGTTATAATTAGATCGCTTTTCTCCAATTTTATTATTCCATTCACTGATTCATAAATTGTTTTCAGATGATTTTGTAAGAAAATAATCTTAATGTGTGCATCTTCCATCAATCTCATGAGCCTATTCAGTTACTTCCTGTAATCCGGCAAAATATTCTCGAAACTTTCGCGTTTCTCTATTTTACCCCTTAGTTGTAATTAGATCGCTTTTCTCCAAATTTATTATTCCATTCACCGATTCATCAATTGTTTTCAGATGAAATGTTAAGAAAATAACCTTAATGTGTGCATCTTCCATTAATCTCATGAGGCTATTAATTACATCCTGTAATCCGGCAAAATATTCTCGAAACTTTCGCGTTTCTCTATTTTACCCCTTAATTATAATTAGATCGCTTTTCTCCAATTTTATTAATCTATTCACTGATTCATCAAATGTTTTCAGATGAAATTGTAAGAAAATAACCTTAATGTGTGCATCTTCCATTAATCTCAGGAGTCTATTCAATTAAATCCTGTAATCCTGAAAAATATTCTCCAAAATTTTGCGTTTCTATATTTTACCCCTTAATTATAATTAGATCTCTTTTCTCCAATTTTAATACACCATTCCTTGATTCATCAATTGTTTTAAGATGAAATAACATTAATCTGTGCATCTTCCATTAATCTGAGGAAGCTATTCAATTATATCCTGTAATCCTGCAAAATATTCTCGAAACTTTCGCCGTTCTCTATTTTACCCCTTAATTATAATTAGATCGATTTTCTCCAAATTTATTATTCCATTCACTGATTCATCAATTGTTTTCAGATTAAATTGTAAGAAAATAAACTTAATGTGTGCCCCTTCCATTAATGTCAGGAGGATATTCAATTATATCCTGTAATCCGGCAAAATATTCTCGAAACTTTCGCGGTTCTCTATTTTACCACTTAATTATAATTAGATCGCTTTTCTCCAATTTTATTATTCCATTCACTGATTCATCAATTGTTTTCAGATTAAATTGTAAGAAAATAAACTTAATGTGTGCATCTACCATTAATCTGAGGAAGCTATTCAGTCATATCCTGTAATCCGGCAAAATATTCTGGAAACTTTCGCGTTTCTTTATTTTACCCCTTAATTATAATTAGATCGCTTTTCTCCAATTATATTATTCCATTCACTGATTCATCAATTGTTTTCAGATGAAATTTTAAGAAAATAAACTTAATGTGTGCATCTTCCATTAAACTCAGGAGGCTATTCAGTTGCATCCTGTAATCCGGCAAAATATTCTCGAAACTTTCGCGTTTCTCTATTTCACCCCTTAATTATAATTAGATCGCTTTTCTCCAATTTTATTGTTCCATTCACTGATTCATCAATTGTTTTCAGATGAAATTGTAAGAAAATAACCTTAATGTGTGTAACTTCCATTAAACTCAGGAGGCTATTCAGTTACATCCTGTAATCCGGAAAATATTCTCGAAAATTTTGCGTTTCTCTATTTTCCCCTTAATTATAATTAGATCGATCTTCTCCAATTTTATTATTCCATTTACTGATTTATCAAAAGTTTTCAGATGAAATTGTAAGAAAATAAACTTAATGTGTGCATCTTCCATTAATCTCATGAGGCTATTCAGTTATATCCTGTAATCCGGCAAAATATGCTCGAAACTTTCGCCGTTCTCAATTTTACCCCTTAATTATAATTAGATCGCTTTTCTCCAATTTTATTATTCCATTCACTGATTCATCAATTTTTTCAGATTAAATTGTAAGAAAATAACCTTAATGTGTGCAGCATCCATTAATCTGAGGAAGCTATTCAGTTATATCCTGTAATACGGCAAAATATTCTCGAAACTTTCGCGTTTCTGTATTTTACCGCTTAATTATAATTAGATCGCTTTTCTTCAATTTTATTATTCCATTCGTTGATTCATCAATTGTTTTCAGATTTAATTGTAAGAACATATCCTTAATGTGAACATCTTCCATTAATCTCAGGAGGCTATTAAGTTACATCATGTAATTCGGCAATATATTCACGAAATTTTAGCGTTTCTCTATTTTACTCCTTAATTATAATTAGATCGATTTTCTCCAATATTATTATTCAATTCATTGCTTCATCTCTTGTTTTCAGATGGAATTGTGGGAAAATATCTTTAATGTATGCACCTTCAATTAATCTCAGGAGGCTATTCAGTTATATACTGTTATCGGCAAAATATTCTCGAAACTTTCACGTTTCTCTATTTTACCCCTTAATTATAATTAGATCGCTTTTCTCAAAATGTTATTATTCCATTCACTGATTCACCAATTGTTTTCAGATGAAATATTAAGAAAATACCCTTAATGTGTGCCTCTTCCATTAATCTCAGGAGGCTATTCAGTTATATCCTGTAATCCGGGAAAATATTCTCGAAACATTCGCGTTTCTCTATTTTACCACTTAATTATAATTAGATCGCTTTGCTCAAATTTTATTATTCCATTCACGGATTCATCAACTGTTTTCAGATGAAATTGTAAGAAAATAACCTTAATGTGTGCATCTTCCATTAATCCCAGGAGGCTAATCATTTACATCCTTAATCCGGCAAATATTCTCTAAACTTTCGCGATTCTCTATTTTACCCGTTAATTATAATTAGATCGCTTTTCTCCAATTTTATTATCCCATTCACTGATTCATCAATTGTTTTCCGATGAAATTGGAAGGAAAATAACCTTAATGTGTGCATCTTCCATTAATCTAAGGAGGCTATTCAGTTATATACTGTAATCCGGCAAAATATTCTCGAAACTTTCGCGTTTCTCTATTTTACCCCTTAATTATAATTAGATCGCTTTTCTCCAAATTTGTTATTCCATTCACTGATTCATCAATTGTTTTCAGATGAAATTGTAAGAAAATAACCTTATTGTATGCATCTTTCATTAATCTCAGGAGGCTATTCAGTTACATCCTGTAATCCGGCAAAATATTGGCGAAAATTTTGAGTTTCTATATTTTACCCCTTAATTATAATTAGATCGCTTTTCTCCAATTCTATTATACCATTCATTGATTCAGCAATTGTTTTCAGATAAAATTGTGGGAAAATAAACTTGATGTATGCATCTTCCATTAATCTCACTAGGCTATTCACTTACATCCCGTAATCCGGCTAATATTCTCGAAACTTTCGCGTATCTCTATTTTACACTTTAATTATAATTCGATCGATTTTCTCCTATATTATTATTCCATTCACTGATTCATCAATTGTTTTCAGATGAAATTGTAAGAAAATAACCTTAATTTTTACATCATCCATTAATCTCAAAAGGCTGTTCAGTTACATCCTGGAATCCCTCAAAATATTCTCGAAACTTTCGAGTTTCTTTTTTTTAACCGTTAATTATAATTAGATCGCTTTTCTCAAATTTAATTATTCCATTCACTGATTCACCAATTGCTTTCAGATGAAAGTGTAAGAAAATAAACTTAATGTGTGAATCTTCCATTAATCTGAGGAGGCTATTCAGTTACATCCTGTAATCCGGAAAAATATTCCTTAAACTTTCGCGTTTCTCTATTTTACGCCTTAATTTTAATTAGATCGCTTTTCTCCAATTTTATTATTCCATTCATTGATTCATCAATTGTTTTCTGATGAAATTGTAAGAAAATAATCTGAATGTGTGCATCTTCCATTAAACTCAGGAGGCTCTTCAGTTACATCCTGTAATCCGGCAAAATATTGACGAAACTTTCGCGTTTCTTTATTTTACCACTTAATTATAATTAGATCGCTTTTCTCCAATTTTATTATTACATTCACTGATTCACTAATTGTTTTCAGATGAAATATTAAAAAAATAACCTTAATGTGTGCATCTTCCATTAATGTCAGGAGGGTATTCAGTTTTATCCTGTAATCCGGCAAAATATTCTCGAAACTTTCGCGTTTCTCTATTTTACGACGTAAATATAATTCGATCCCTTTTCTCAAATTTTATTATTCCATTCACTGATTCATCAATTTTTTTCTGATGAATTTGTAAGAAAATAACCTGAATGTGTGCATCTTCCATTAAACTCAGGAGGCTCTTCAGTTATATACTGTAATCCGATAAAAAATTCTCGAAACTTTTGCGTTTCTCTATTTTACCCCTTAATTATAATTAGATCGCTTTTCTCCAATTTTGTTATTCCATTCACTGATTCATCATTTGTTTTCAGATGCAATTGTAAGAAAATAACCTTAATGTGTGCATCTTCCATTAATCTCAGGAGGCTATTCAGTTATATCCTGTAATCCGGCAAATATTCTCGAAACTTTCGTGTTTCCCTATTTTACCCCTTAATTTTAATTAGATCTCTTTTCTCCAATTATATTATTCCATTCACAATAATTGTAGATTCACACGTTAAGGTTATTTTCACATAATTTCATCTGAAAACAATAGATGAATCAATGAAATGAATAATACTTTTGGAGAAAAGTGATCAAATTATAATTAAGGATTAAAATAGAGAAACGCGAATGTTTCGAGAATATTTTACCGGATTATAGAATGTAACTGAATAGACTCCTCAGATTAATGGAAGATGCACACGTTAAGGTTATTTTCTTACAATTTCATCTGAAAACAATCGATGAATCAATGAATGGAATAATACAATTGGAGAAAAGCGATCTACTTATAATTAAGGAGTAAAATAGAGAAACACGAATGTTTCTATAACATTTTACCGGATTACAGTATGTAACTGAATAGACTCCTCAGATTAATGGAAGATGCACACGTTAAGGTTATTGTCACATAATTTCATCTGAAAAAAATAGATGAATCAATGAATGGAATAATACTTTTGGAGAAAAGCGATCTAATTATAATTAAGGAGTAAAATAGAGAAACGCTAATGTTTCGAGGATATTTTACCGGATTACAGGATGTAACTGAATAGATTCCTCATATTAATTGAAGATGCACACGTTCAGGTTATTTTCACATAATTTCATCTGAAAACAATTGATGAATCAATGAATGGAATAATACATTAGGAGAAAAGCGATCTAATTATAATTAAGGGGCAAAATAGAGAAACGCGAATGTTTCGAGAATATTTTACTGTATTACAGGATGTAACTGAAGAGACTACTCAGATTAATGGAAGATGCACACGTTAAGGTTATTTTCACATAATTTCATCTGAAAACAATGGATGAATCAATGAATGAAATAATAAAATTGGAGAAAAGAGATCTAATTATAATTAAGGATAAAATAGAGAAACGCGAATGTTTCGAGAATATTTTACTGTATTACAGGATGTAACAGAATAGATTCCTCAGATTAATGGAAGATGCACACGTTAAGGTTATTTTCACATAATTTCATCTGAAACAATTGATGAATCAATGAATGGAATAATACATTAGGAGAAAAGCGGTCTAATTATAATTAAGCAGTAAAATAGAGAAACGCGAATGTTTCGAGAATATTTTACCGGTTTACAGGATGTAACTGAATATAGGCCTCAGATTAATGGAAGATGCACACGTTAAATTTATTTTAACATAATTTCATCTGAAAATAATAGATGAATTAATGAATGGAACAATACATTAGGAGAAAAGCGATGTAATTTTAATTAAGGCGTAAAATAGAGAAACGGGAGTGTTTCGAGAATATTTTACCGGATTACAGGATCTAACAGAGTAGTCTCCTTAGATTAATGGAAGATGCACACATGAAGGTTATTTTCACATAATTTCATCCGAAAACAATTGATGAATCAATGAATGGAATAAAACATTTGGAACAAAGGGATCTAATTACAATTAAGGAGTAAAATAGAGAAACCTGAATGTTTCGAGCATATTTTACTGGATAACAGTATGTAACTGAATAGACTCGTCAGAGTAATGGAAGATGCACACGTTAAGTTTATTTTAACATAATTTCATCAGATAACAATGGATGAATCAATGAATGAAATAATACATTTGGAGAAAAGCGATCTAATTATAATCAAGGAGTAAAATAGAGAAACGTGAATGTTTCGAGAATATTTTATTGGATTACAGTATGTAACTCAATAGACTCCTCAGATTAATGGAAGATGCACACGTTAAGGTTATTTTCACATAATTTCATCTGAAAACAACAGATGTATCAATGAATGGAATAATACAATTGGATAAAAGTGATCTAATTATAATTAAGCGATAAAATAGAGAAACGCAAAAGTTTCGAGAATATTTTACTGGATTATAGGATGTAACTGAATAGATTCCCCAGATTAATGGAAGTCGCACACGTTAAGGTTATTTTCAGAAAATTTCCTCTGAAAACAATAATTGAATCAATGAATGAAATAATACAATTCGAGAAAAGCGATCTAATTATAATTAATGGTTAAAATAGAGAAACGCGAATGTTTCGAGAATATTTTACCGGATTACAGGATGTAACTGAAAAGACTCCTCAGATTAATGGAAGATGCACACGTTAAGTTTATTTTCACATAATTTCATCTGAAAACAAAAGATGTATCAATGAATGGAATAATACAATTGGAGAAAAGTGATCTAATTATAATTAAGGGATAAAATAGAGAAACGCTAAAGTTTCGAGAATATTTTACTGGATTACAGGATGTAACTGAATAGATTCCTCAGATTAATGGAAGACGCACACGTTAAGGTTATTTTCAGAAAATTTCCTCTGAAAACTATAGATGAATCAATGAATGGAATAATACAATTGGAGAAAAGCGATCTAATTATAATTAAGGAGTAAAATAGAGAAACGCGAATGTTTCGAGAATATTTTACCGGATTACAGGATGTAATTGAATAGACTCCTCAGATTAATGGAATTTGCACACGTGAAGGTTATTTTCACATAATTTCATCTGAAAACTATACATGAATCAATGAATGGAATAATACATTTCGAGAAAATCGATCTAATTATAATTAAGTTGTAAAATAGAGAAACGCGAATGTTTCGAGAATATCTTACCGGTTTACAGGATGTAACTGAATATACTCCTGGATTAATTGAAAATGCACACGTTAAGGTTATTTTCACATAATTTCATCAGAAAATTATAGATTAATCAATGAATGGAATAATACATTTGGAGTAAAGCGATCTAAGTATAATTAAGGAGTAAAATAGAGAAACGCGAATGTTTCGAGAATATTTTACGGGTTTACAGGATGTAACTGAATAGACGCCTCAGATTAATGGAAGATGCTCACATTAAGTTTATTTTCACATCATTTCATCTGAAAAAAATTGATGAATCAATGAATGGAACAATACATTTGGAGGAAAGCGGTCTAATTATAATTAAGGAGTAAAATAGAGAAACGGGAGTGTTTCGAGAATATTTTACCGGATTACAGGATGTAACTGAATATATACCTCAGATTAATGGAAGATGCACACGTTAAGTTTATTTTCACATAATTTCATCTGAAAACAATAGATGAATCAATGAATGGAATAATACATTTGGAGAAAAGCGATCTAATTATAATTAAGGAGTAAAATAGAGAAACGCGAATGTTTCCAGAATATTTTACCGGATTACAGGATGTAACTGTATAGACTCCTCAGATTAATGGAATATGCACACTTTATGGTTATTTTCTTACAATTTCATCTGAAAATAATAGACGAATCAATGAATGGGATAATACAATTGGAGAAAAGCGATCTAATTATAATTAAGGAGTAAAATAGAGAAATGCGAATGTTTCGAGAATATTTGACCGGATTACAGGATGTAACTGTATAGACTCCTCAGATTAATGGAAGACAAACACGTTAAGGTTATTGTCACATAATTTCATCTGAAAAAAATAGATGAATCAATGAATGGAATAATACAATTGGAGAAAAGCGATCTAATTACAATTAAGGAGTAAAATAGAGAAACGTGAATGTTTCGAGAATATTTTATTGGATTACGGGATATAACTGAATAGACTCCTCAGATTAATGGAAGATGCACACGTTAATGTTATTTTCACATAATTTTATCTGAAAACAATAGATGAATCAATGAATGGAATAATACAATTGGAGAAAAGCCATCTAATTATAATTAAGGGGTAAAATAGAGAAACGCGAATGTTTCGATAATATTTTACCGAATTACCGGATGTAACTGAATAGACTCCTCACATTAATGGAAGATGCACACGTTAAGGCTATTTTCACATAATTTCATCTGAAAAAAAAAAAGATGAATCAATGAATGGTATAATACAAAAGGAAAAAAGCGATCTAATTACAATTAAAGAGTAAAATAGAGAAACGTGAATGTTTCGAGAATATTTTATTGCATTACGGGATGTAACTGAATAGACTCCTCAGATTAATGGAAGATGCAGACGTTAAGGTTATTTTTACATAATTTCATCTAAAAACAATAGATGAATCAATGAATGGAATAATACAATTGGAGAAAAGCGATCTAATTATAATTACGGAGTAAAATAGAGAAACGCGAATGTTTCTAGAATATTCTACCGGATTACAGGATGTAACTGTATAGACTCCTCAGATTAATGGAAGATGCACACGTTAAGGTCATTTTCTTACAATTTCATCTGAAAACAATGGATGAATTAATGAATGGAATAATACAATTGGAGAAAAGCGATCTAATTATAATTACGGAGTAAAATAGAGAAACGCGAATGTTTCTAGAATATTTTACCGGATTACAGGATGTAACTGTATAGACTCCTCAGATTAATGGAAGATGCACACATTAATGTTATTTTCTTACAATTTCATCTGAAAACAATGGATGAATTAATGAATGGAATAATACAATTGGAGAAAAGCGATCTAATTATAATTAAGGAGTAAAATAGAGAAACGCGAATGTTTCGAGAATATTTTACTGGATTAAAGGATGTAACTGAATAGACGCCTCAGATAAATGGAAGATGCACACGTTAAGGTTATTTTCACATAATTTCATCTGAAAACAATAGATGAATCAATGAATGGTATAATACATTTCGAAAAATGCGATCTAATTATAAGTACGGAGTAAAATAGAGAAACGCGAATGTTTCGAGAATATTTTACCGGATTACAGGATGTAACTCAATAGACTCCTCAGATTAATGGAAGATGCGTACATTAAGTTTATTTTCACATAATTTCATCTGAAAATAATAGATGAATCAATGAATTAAATAATACAATTGGAGAAAAGCGATCTAATTATAATTGAGGAGTAAAGTAGAGAAACGCGAATGTTTCCAGAATATTTTACCGGATTACAGGATGTAACTGAATAGACTGCACAGATTAATTGAAATGCACACGTTAAGGTTATTTTCACATAATTTAATCTGAAAACAATAGATGAATCAATGAATGTAATAATACAAGTGGAATAAAGCGATCTAATTATAATTAAGGAGTAAAATAGGGAATCTCTAATGTTTTGAGAATGTTTTGCCGGATTAAAGGATGTAACTGAATAGCCTACTGAGATTAATGGAAGATGTACATGTTAAGGTTCTTTTCTTACAATTTCATCTGAAAAAAATAGTTGAATCAATGAATGGAATGATACAATTGGAGAAAAGTCATCTGATTATAATTAAGTAGTAAAAAAGAGAAACGTGAAGGTTTCAAGAATATTTTGCCGGATTACAGGATGTAACTGAATAGACTCCTGAGATTAATGGAAGATGTACACGCTAAGGTTATTTTCTCACAATTTAATCTGAAAACAATAGATGAATCAATGAATGGAAGAATACAATTGGAGAAAAGCGATGTAAATATAATTAACGCGGAAAATAGACAAAAGCGAATGTTTCGAGAATGTTTTGCCGGATTACTGGATGTAACTGAATATCGTCCTCAGATTAATTGAAGATGCACACATTAAGGTTATTTTCTTTCAATTTCATATGAAAACAATAGATGAATCAATGAATGGAATAATACAATTGGGGAAAACGGTATAATTATAATTAAGGAGTAAAATAGAGAAACCTGAAAGTTTCGTGAATATTTTCCCGGATTCCAAGATATAACTGAATAGACACTTGAGATTACTGGAAGAATCATACGTTATGGTCATTTTTCCACAATTTCATCTGAAAACAATAGTTGAATCAATGAATGGAGTAATACATTTGGAGAAAAGCAATTTAATTATAATTAAGGTGTATAATAGAGAAAAGATAATGTTTCGAGAATGTTTTGCCGGATTAAAGGATGTAACTGAATAGCCTCCTGAGATTAATGGACGATGCACACGTTAAGGTTATTTTCTTACAATTTCATCTGAAAACAATAAATGAATCAATGAATGGAATAATACAATTGGAGAAAAGCGATCTAATTATAATTAAGGAGTAAAATAGAGAAACGCGAATGTTTCGAGAATATTTCTCCGGATTACAGGACGTAAATCTATTACCTCCTGAGATTGATTGATCATGCACACTTTCACGTTATTTTCTTACAATTTCATCTGAAAACAATAGATGAATCAATGAATGTAATAATACAATTGGAGAATAGCGAGCTAATTATAATTAAGGAGTAAAATAGAGAAATGCGAACGTTTCGAGAATATTTTGCCGCATTACAGGATGTAACTGAATAGCCTCCTCAGATTAATGGAAGATGCACAACTTAAGGTTATTTTCTTACAATTTCATCTGAAAACAATAGATGAAACAATGAATGGAATTATACAATTGGAGAAAACGATCTAATAATAATTAAGGAGTAAAATAAAGAAACGCGAATGTTTCGAGAATATTTTGCCGTATTACGTGATGTAAGTGAATAACCTCCTGAGATTAATGGGAAATGGATACTTTAAGGTCATTTGCCCACAATTTCATCTGAAATCAATAGATGAAGCAATGAATGGAATAATACAATTGGAGAAAATCGATCTAATTATAATTAAGGAATAAAATAGAGAAAATCGAAAGATTCGAGAATATTTTCCCGGATTACAGGATGTAAGTGAATAGACTCCTGAGATTAATGGAAGATGCATACATTAAGGTTATTTTCCCAAAAGTTCATCGTAAACAATAGATGAAGTAATGAATGAAATAATACAATTGGATAAAAACGATCTAATTATAATTACGGAGTAAAATATAGAAATGCGTACTTTTCGAGAATATTTTGCCGGATTACAGGATATTAGGAAATAGCCTCATAAGATTAATGTAAGATGCATACATTAAGGTTTTTTTCCTAAATTTTCATTTCAGAACGGTAGATGAACAAATAAATGGAATAATACAGTCGAAGAAAGCGATCTAATTATAAGTTAGTTGTAAAATATAGAAATGCGAAACTTTGGAGAATATTTTGCTGGATTATAGGATGTAAGTAAATAGACTCATGAGATTAATGGAAGATGCATACATTAATGTCATTTTCCTACAATTTCCTGGGAAAAAATAGATAAAGCAATTAATGGAATAATACATTCGAAGAAATGCTATCTAAGTATAATTAAAGTATAAAATTGAGAAATGCGAACATTTGGAGTATATTTTCCCGGATTAGAAGGTGAAAGTGAATAGCCTCCTGAGATTAATGGAAGATACATACATGAAGTTTATTTTCCTACAGTTTCATCTGAAAACATTAGATGAAGCAATAAATGGAATAATCGAAACGAAGAAAAAATTTCTAATGCTAAGGGAGTAGTAAAAAGAGTAATATCAATTTTTCGATAATATTTTGACGGATTTCAGGTTGTAAGTTAATGCCCTCCTGCGATTAATAGAAGTTACCTACAGGAATGTTATTTTCCTACAGTTTTATCTGAAAACAATGGATGAATATATAAATGGAATGATGCAATCGAACAGAAGCGTTCTAATTAAAAGTAAGGCTTAAAAAAGAGAGGACCCCTTTCGGATTATCCGAGTTCGTGCGAATGCATTTTGGGTTACATAACGCCGCTCAAACCTTCCAGAGACTAATCGACGAAGTATTTAGAGGTTTACCTTTCATATATGCCTACATAGACGATGTTTTAACCGCCAACCAAAACCGAAAAGAACACAAACTGCATTCGGAACAAGCTTTCCAAAGAATTTCGTATTTTGGACTCAAAATCTATGTCCACATGTGTGTTTTTAGAAAACCAAAATAAATATTCTCAGACATGAAATTGACCACGAAGGTATTTCACCTTTACCAGACAAATTAGAAGCAATTCCCAATTTTCTGCAAGCAACGTCACTAAGACAATTGCGAAGATTTATAGGCCTTATCAATTATTACATGAGATTTATATGCAATTGTTCAGCGGTAGTGTCACCGTTGACAAAATTACTAAGAACAAGAACAAAAAGATTATGTTACAGGAAAACACTCTCGAAGCATTCAACAATGCCAAAACAGCTTTAGCTAATTTTACTAAGCAGAATTACATCAATGATAGCGAGAAAATTAAGCTTACCCTCACAACAGAGGCTTCATCAACAGCTGTAGGTGCGGTTTTACACCAAATCTTGGATAAATAAATCACACCTATATCGTTCTTGTCCGCCAAACTAAATAAGGCACAAACTAAATGAGGCACATTTTCGAGGGTGCTATTAGCAAAATATCTTTTCGTTAAACATTTTCAGCACCTCCTGGAGGGCAGAGATTTCACCATATACACAGACCATAAACCATTAACATATGCATTACACACACATACTAACAAATATAATCGTCGGAAAATCAGACACCTAGATGATATTTTCCAATTCTCCTCAGATATCAGATATGTGACAGGTCAAGAAAACATAGTGGCAGATGCATTATCACGTGACACAATTGCTTCTTTAGATTTTAGTTCTTTGAACCTCGAATTAATCGCCAAAGAACAAACCACAGACAATATAATCCAAAAAGTACAGCAAAGCACATCGCTAAAATTAGTTGAACTACCTGTTCCATTCTGGGATTTTATTGTGACATTTCACTAACTCAACCACGAGCTTACATACCACCAAACTTGAAAGCAAGTATTCAAAGACTTCCATACATTGTCTCACCCAGGAATGCGTGCGTCTTTGAAGTTAATTACTGAACGTCTTGTTTGGCCAAATATGTCAACTGACGTAAGAAACTGGAAAAAATCTTGTTTATCATGCCAGAAGAACAAGATAAATAAGCATACCAAATCACCAGCATGCACATTCAGCACACCTGATGCAAGATTCACGAACATACACGTTGATATTATAGGACCTTTACCTTGTAATCTGGCAAAATATTCACGAAAGATTCAGGTTTCTCTATTTTACACATTAATTATAATTAGATCGTTTTTCTCCAAATGTATTATTCCACTCATTGCTCATCTATTGTTTTCAGATGAAATTGTGGGAAAATAACCTTAATGTATGTATCTTCCATTAATCTCAGGAGGATATTCACTTACAACCTGTAATCCGGCAAAATATTCTCGAAGCTTTCAGTTTCTCTATTTTACTCCTGAATTATAATTAGATCGCATTTCTCCAAATGTATTACTCCATTCATTGATTCCGCTATTGTTTTCAGATGAAATTGTGTGAAAAAAACCTTAATGTATGCATCTTCCATTAATCTCAGGAGGCTATTCACTGACATACTGTAATCGGACAAAATATTTTCGAAACTTTCGCGTTTCTCTATTTTACCCCTTAATTATAATTAGATCGCTTTTCTCCAATTTTATTATTCCAATCACTGATTCATCAATTGTTTTCAGATGAAATTGTAAGAAAATAACCTTAATGTGTGCATCTTACATTAATCTGAGGAGGCTATTCAGTTACATCCTGTAATCCGGCAAAATATTCTCAAAACTTTCGCGTTTCTATATTTTAACCTTTAATTATAATTAGATCGCTTTTCTCCAATATGATTATTCAATTCACTGATTTATCAATTGTTTTCAGATGAAATTGTAAGAAAATAACCTTAATGTGTGCAACTTCCATTAATCTCAGGAGGCTATTCTGTTATATCCTGTAATCCGGCAAAATATTCTCGAATCTTTCGCGTTTCTCAATTTTACCCTTAATTATAATTAGATCGCTTTTCTCCAATTTTATTATTCCATTCACTGATTCCTCAATTGTTTTCAGATGAAATTGTAAGAAAATAAACTTAATGTGTGCTTCTTACATTAATCTCATGAGGCTATTCAGTTACATCCTGTAATCCGGCAAAATATTCTCGAAACATTCACGTTACTCTATTTTACCGATTAATTATTATAAGATCGCTTTTCTCCAATTATATTATTCCATTCATTGATTCATAAATTGTTATCAGATGAAATTGTAATAAAATAACTTAATGTGTGCATCTTCCATTAATCTCAGGAGGCTATTCAGTTACATCCTGTAACCCGGCAAAATATTCTCGAAACTTTCGCGTTTCTCTATTTTACTCCTTAATTATAATTAGATCGCTTTTCTGCAATTTTATTATTCCATTCACTGATTCATCAATTGTTTACAGATGAAATTGTGAGAAAATAACCATAATTTGTGCATCTTCCAATAATCTCAAAAGGGCTATTCATTTACATCCAATAATCCGGCAAAATATTCTAGAAACTTTCGCTTTTCTCTATTTTACACCTTAATTATAATTAGATCGCATTTCTCCAATTTTATTATTCCATTCACTGATTCATTAATTGTTTTCAGATGAAATTGTAAGAAAATATCCGTAATGTGTGTATCTTGCATTAATCGCAGGATGCTATTCAGTTACATCCTCCAATCCGGCAAAATATTCTCGAAACATTCGCGTTTCTCTATTTTACTCCATAATTATAATTAGATCACTTTTCTCCAATTTTATTATTCAATTCACTGATTAATCAATTGTTTTCAGATGAAATTGTAAGAAAATAACCAAATGTGGGCAACTTCAATTAATCTCAGGAGGCTATTCAGTTTAATCCTGTAATCCGGCACAATATTCTCGAAACATTCACGTTTCTCTATTTTACCGATTAATTATTATAAGATCACTTTTCTCCAATTATATTATGCCATTCATTGATTCATAAATTGTTATCAGATGAAATTGTAATAAAATAACTTAATGTGTGCATCTTTCATTAATCTCAGGAGGCTATTCAGTTACATCCTGTAACCCGGCAAAATATTCTCGAAACTTTCGCGTTCCTCTATTTTGCCCTTTAATTATAATTAGATCGCTTTTCTCCAATTTTATTATTCCATTCACTGATTCATCAATCGATTTCAGATGAAAGTTTAAGAAAATAACCTTAATGTGTGCATCTTCAATTAATCTCAGGAAGCAATTCAGTTACATCCTGTAACCCGGCAAAGTACTCTCGAAACTTTCGCGTTTCTCTATTTTACACCCTAATTATAATTAGATCGCATTTCTCCAATTTTATTATTCCATTCACTGATTCATCTATTGTTTTAAGATGAAATTGTAACAAAATAACCTTAATGTGTGCATCTTCCATTAATCTGAGGAGGCTATTCTGTTATATCCTGTAACCCGGCAAAATATTCTCGAAACTTTCGCGTGTTTCTATTGTACCCCTTAATTACATTTAGATCGCTTTTCTCCAATTTTATTATTCCATTCACTGATTCATCAACTGTTTTCAGATGAAATTGTAAGAAAATAACCTTAATGTGTGCATCTTCCATTAATCACAGGAGGCTATTCAGTTATATCCTGTAATCCGGCCAAATATTCTCGAAACTTTGGCGTTCCTCTATTTTACACCCTAATTATAATTAGATCGCTTTTCTCCAATTTTATTATTCCATTCACTGATTCATCAATCGTTTTCAGATGAAATTTTAAGAAAATAACCTTAATGTGTGCATCTTCAATTAATCTCTGGAAGCAATTCAGTTACATCCAGTAATCCGGAAAAATATTCTCGAAACTTTCGCATTTCTCTATTTTAACCCTTAATTATAATTAGATCGCTTTTCTCCAATATTATTATTCCATTCACTGATTCATCAATTGTTTTCAGATGGAATTGTAAGAAAATAACCTTAATGTGTTCATCTTCCATTAATCTCTGGAGGCTATTCAGTTAAATCCTGTAATCCGGCAGTATATACTTGAAACAATCGCGTTTCTCTATTTTACCGCTTAATTTTAATTAGATCGCTTTTCTCCAATTTTATTATTCCATTCACTGATTCATCAATTGTTTTTAGATGAAATTTTAAGAAAATAAACTTAATGTCTGCATCTTCCATTAATCTCTGGAGGCTATTCAGTTACATCCTGTAATTCGGCAAAATATTCTCGAAACTTTTGCGTTTCTCTATTTTACCCCTTAATTATAATTAGATCGCTTTTCTCCAATTTTATTATTCCATTTACTGATTCATCAATTGTTTTCACAGGAAAATTTAAGAAAATAACATTAATGTGTGCATCTTCCATTAATCTTAGGACGCTATTCAGTTACATGCTGCAATCCGGCAGAATATTCTCGAAACATTCGTGTTTCTCTGTTTTACTCCTTAATTAAAATAATATCGCTTTTCTCCAATTGTATTACTCCATTCACTGATTCATGTATTGTTTTCAGATGAAATTGTGGGAAAATAACCTTAACGTGTGCATCTTCCATTAATCTCAGTAGTCTATTCAGTTACATCCTGCAATCCGGCAAAATATTCTCGAAACATTCGCATTTCTGTATTTTACTCCTTAATTATAATTAGATCGCTTTTCTCCAATTGTATTATTCCATTCATTGATTCATACATTTTTTCAGATGAAATTGTTAGAAATAACCTAACCGTGAGCATCTTCCATTAATCTGAAGAGGCTATTCAGTTACATCCTGCAATCCGACAAAATATTCTCGAAACATTCGAGTTTCTCTATTTTACTCCTTAATTATAATTAGATCACCTTTCTCCAATTATATTACTCCATTCTATGATTCATCTATTTTTGTCAGATGAAATTCTAAGAAAATAAACTTAACGTATGCATCTTCCATTAATCTGAGGAGGCTATTCAGTTACATCCTTTAATCCAGCAAAATATTCTGGAAACATTCGGGTTTCTCTATATTACACATAATTATAATTAGATTGCATTTCTCCAATAGTATTATTCCATTTGAGGAGGCTATTGAGTTACATCCGGTAATTTCCCTCAAAATACTATCGACACATTCGCGTTTCTCTATTTTACTCCTTAATTAAAATTAAATAGCATTTCTGCAATTGTATTATTCCATTCATTGATTGATCCATTGTTTCCAGATGAAATTGTGGGAAAATAACCTTAACGTGTGCATATTCCATTAATCTCAGGAGTCTATTCATTTACATCCTGTAATCCGGCAAAATGTTCTCGAAACATTTGCGTTTCTCTATTTTACTCCTTAATTATAATTAGATCTCATTTCTCGAATTGTATTATTTCATTCATTGATTCATCTATTGTTATGAGAGGAAATTTTAAGATAATAACCTTAACGTGTGCATCTTCCATTAATCTCAGGAGGCTATTCAATTTCCTCCTGTAATCTGGCAAAATATTCTCGAAACATTCGCGTTTCTCTATTTTACACGTTAATTATAATTCGATAGATGTTCACCAATTGTATTATTCAATTCTTTGATTCATCTAATGTTTTCTGAAGAAATTGTAAGAAGAAAACCTTAATGTGTGCTTCTTCGATCAATCTGAGGAGGCTATTCAGTTTCATCCAGTAATCCGGCAAAATATTCTCGAACCATTCGCTTTTCTCTATTTTACTCCATAATTATAAGTAGATCACATTTCTCCAATTGTATGATTCCATTCATTGATTCATATATTTTTTTCAGATGAAATTATGGGAAATTAACCTTAACGTGTGCATCTTCCATTAATCTCAGGAGGCTATTCAGTTACATCCTGTAATCCCGTAAAACATTCTCTAAACTTTCACCTTTCTCTATTTTACCCCTTAATTAAAATTAGATCGCTTTTCTCCAATTGTATTATTCCATTCATTGATTCATCTATTGTTTTCAGATGAAATTACGTGAAAATAACCTTAACGTTTGCATCTTCCATTAATCAGAGGTGGCTATTCAGTTACATCCTGCAATCCGCCAAAATATTCTCGAAACTTTCGCGTTACTCTATTTTACTGCTTAATTATAATTAGATCGCTTTTCTGCAATTGTATTATTCCATTCATTGATTCATCTATTGTTTTCTGATCAAATTGTAAGAAAATAACATTAACGTGTGAAACTTCCATTAATCTGACGAGGCTATTCCGTTTACATCCTATAATCCGGCAAAATATTCACGAATCTTTCGCGTTTCTCTTTTTACTCCTTAATTATAATTAAGTCGCTTTTCTCGAAATGTAATATGCCATTAATTGATTCATCTATTGTGTTCAGATGAAATTGTAAGAAAATAACCTTTACGTGTGTATCTTCCATTAATCACAAGCGGCTATTCAGTTACATCCTGTAATCCGGAAAAATATTTTCGAAACCTTCTCGCTTCTCTATTTTTCTCCTTAATTATATTTAGATCGCTTTTCTCCAATTGTATTATTCCATTCATTGATTCATCTATTGTTAAGGTTATTTTCCCACAATTTCATCTGAAAACAATAGATGAATCAATGAATGGAATAATACAATCTGAGAAAATCGATCTAATTATAATTAAGGAGTAAATTAGAGAAACGCGAAATTTTCGAGAATATTTTGCCGGATTACAGGATGTAAGTTAACAGACTCCTGAGATTAATGGAAGATGCATACATTAAGGTTATTTTCCAACAATTTCATCTGAAAACATTGTATGAAGCAATGAATGAAATAAAGTAATTGGATAAAAACGATCAAATTATAATTACCGAGTAAAATAGAGAATCACGAAATTTTCGAGAATATTTTGCCGGATTGCAGGATGTAAGTGAATAGATTCCTGAGATTAATGGAAGATGCATACATTAAGGTTATTTTCCCACAATTTCATCTGAAAATATTTGGATGAAGCAAAGAATAGAATAATACAATTGGAGAAAGCGATCTAAATTTAATTAAGGAGTAAAATAGAGAAACGTGAAATTCTCGAGAATATTTTGCAGGTATACTGGATGTAAGTGAATATCCTACTGAGATTAATGGAAGATGCATACATTAAATTTATTTTTCCACAATTTCATCTGAAAACAATAGATGAAGCAATGAATGGAATAATACAATTGGATTAAACGATCTAATTGTAATTAAGTTGTAAAATAGGGAAACATGAAATTTTAGGGAATATTTTGCAGGAATACAGGATGTAACTGAATAGTCTGATGAGATTATTGGAAGATGCATACATTAAGGTTATTTTCACACAATTTTATCTGAAAATAATAGATGAAGCAACGAAAGGAAAAATACTATTGCAGAAAAGCGATATAATTATAATTAAGGTCTAAAATAGAGAAACGCGAAATATTCGAGAATGTTTTGAACGATTACAGTATTTAAGTGTATAGCCTTCTGACATTAATGGGAGATGCATACATTAAGGTTATTTTCCAAAAATTTCATCTGAAAACAAAATATGAATCAATGAATGGAATAATACAATTGGAGAAAAGCGATCTAATTATAATTAAGCAGTAAAATAGAGAAACGCGAATGTTTCGAGAATATTTTGCCGGATTACTGGATGTAACTGAATAGTCTCCCAATATTAATGGAAGATGCACACGTTAAGGTTATTTTCTTACAATTTCATCTCAAAAGAATAGATGAATCAATGAATGGAATAATACAATTAGAGAAAAGCGATCTAATTATAATTAAGGAGTTAAGTAGAGTAACGGGATTTTTTCGTGAATATTTTGCCGGATTACAGGATGTAACTGAATAGCCTCAAGAGATTAATGGAAGATGCACACATTAAGATTATTTTCTTACAAATTCATCTGAAAAGAAAATATGAATCAATGAATGGAATAATACAATTTGAGAAAAGCGATCTAATTATAATTAAGCAGTAAAATAGAGAAACGCGAAAGATTCGAGAATATTTTACCGGATTACTGGATGTAACTGAATAGTCTCCCAATATTAATGGAAGATGCACACGTTAAGGTTATTTTCTTACAATTTGATTTGGAAAAAATAGATGAATCAATGAATTGAATAATACAATTGGAGAAAACGATCTAATTATAATTAAGGATTAAAATAGAGAAACCCGAAAGATTCGAGAATATTTCGCAGGATTACAGGATGTAACTGAATAGCCTCATGAGATTAATGGAAGATGCGCACATTAAGGTTATTTTCTTACAATTTCATCTAAAAACAATAGATAAATCAATGAATGGAATAATACAATTTGAGAAAAGCGATCTAATTATAATTAAGGAGAAAAATAGAGAAACGCGAAAGTTTTGCCGGATTACAAGATGTAAATGCATAGCCTCCTGAGATTAATGGAAGATGCACACGTTAAGGTTATTTTCTTATAATTTCATCTGAAAACAATAGATGAATCAATGAATGGAATATTACAATTGGAGAAAACGATCTAATTATAATTAAGGTGTAAAATAGAGAAACGCGAATGTTTCGAGAATATTTTTCCGGATTACAGGATGTAAGTGCATAGCCTCCTGAGATTAATGAAAGATGCATACATTAATGTTATTTTCCCATAATTTCATGTGAAGACATCAATGGAGTAATACAATTGGAGAAAAGCGATCTAATTATAATTAAGTAGTAAAATAGAGAAACGTCCAATTTTCGAGAATATTTTGCCGGATTGCAGGATGCAAGTTAATAGCACCTTAGTTGGATAGAAGATGCACACATTAAGGTTATTTTCCGTAAATTTCATCTGTAAACAATAGATGAAGCAATGAATGGAATAATACAATCGGAGAAATGCGATCTAATTATAATTAAGGAGTACAATAGAGATACGTTAAATTTTCGAGAATAATTTGCCGGATTACAGGATGTAAGTGAATAGACGCCTGAGATTAATGGAAGATGCATACATGAAAGTTATTTTCCGACAATTTCATCTGAAAACAATAGATGAAGCTATGAATGGAATAATACAATCGGAGAAATGCGATCTAATTATAATTAAGGAGTAAAATAGAGAAACGCGAAAGGTTCGAGAATATTTTGCCGGATTACCGGATGTAAGTGAGTAGCGCCTTAGTTTGATAGAAGATGCATACATTAAGGTTATTTTCCCAGAATTTAATCTGAAAACAATAGATGAAGCAATGAATGGAATAATACAATCGGAGAAATGCGATCTAATTATAATTAAGGTGTAAAATCGAGAAACGCGAAAGATTCGAGAATATTTTGCCGGATTACAGGATGTAAGTGATTAGACTCCTGAGATTAATGGAAGATGCATACATTAAGATTATTTTCTTACAAATTCATCTGAAAACAAAATATGAATCAATGAATGGAATAATACAATTGGAGAAAAGCGATCTAATTATAATTAAGTATACAATAGAGATACGTTAAATTTTCGAGAATATATTCCGGATTACAGGATGTAAGTGAATAGACGCCTGAGATTAATGGGAGATGCATACATAAAGGTTATTTTCCCACAATTTCATCTGAAAACAATGGATGAAGCAATGAATAGAATAATATAATCGGAGAAATGCGATCTAATTATAATTAAGGAGTATAATAGAAAAACGTGAAATTTTCGACAATATTTTGCCGGATTACAGGATTTAAGTGAATAGCCTCCTGAGATTCATGGAAGATGCATACATTAATGTTATTTTCCCATATTTTCATGTGAAAACAAAAGATGAATCAATTAATGTAGTAATACATTTGGAGAAAATCGATCTAATTATAATTAACCTGTAAAACAGAGAAACGTGAAATTTTTCGAGAATATTTTGCCGGATTGCAGGATGTAAGTGAATAGATTCCTGAGATTAATGGAAGATGCATACATTAAGGTTATTTTCCCACAATTTCATCTGAAAACATTGGATGAAGCAAAGAATAGAATAATACAATTGGAGAAAGCGATCTAAATTTAATTAAGGAGTAAAATAGAGAAACGTGAAATTCTCGAGAATATTTTGCCGGATTACAGGATGTAAGTAGATAGAGTCCTGAGATTATTAAAGATGCAAACATTAAGGTTATTTTCCTGCAATTTCATCTGAAAACAATTGATGAATCAAGGAATTGAATAATACAATCGGAGAAAAGCGATCTAATTATAATTAAGGAGTAAAATAAAGAAAGACGAAATTTTCGAGAATATTTTGCCGGATTACAGAATGTAAGGGAATAACCTCCTGAGATTAATGTAAGATGCATACATTAAGGTTATTTGCCCACAATTTCATCTGAAACAATAGATGAAGCAATGAATGTAATAATACAATTGGAGAAAAGCGATCTAATTATAATTAATGAGTAAAATAGAGAAACGCGAAAGATTCGAGAATATTTTGCCGGATTACAGGATGTAATTGAAAAGACTCCTGGGATTAATGGAAGATGCATACATTATGGTTATTTTCCCACAATTTCATCTGAAAACAATAGATGAAGGAATGAATGGAATAATACAATTGGAGAAAAGCGATCTAATTATAATTAAGGAGTAAAATATAGAAATGCGTACGATTCGAGAATATTTTGCTGGATTATAGGATGTAAGTAAACAGCATCATGAGATTAATGGAAGATGCATACATTAAGTTCATTTTCCTACAATTTCATGTGAAAACAATAGATGAAGCAATAAATGGAATAAAATAATCGGAGAAAGCGATCTAATTACAATTACGTATTAAAACAGGGAAACCTGAAAGTTTCGAGAATATTTTACCGGATTACAGGATGTAAGTCAATACCCTCCCGATATTAATGTAAGATGCATGCATTAATGTTATTTTCTTAAAATTTTATCTGAAATCAATAGATGAAGCAATAAATGAAATTATACAATCGTGAAATGCGATCTAATTATAATTAAGGGGTGAAATAGAGAAACCTGTACGTTTCGATAATATTTTGCCGGATTGCAGGATGTAAATTAATAGCCTCCTGTGATTAATGAAAGAGTCATACATTAAGGCTATTTTACTACAATTTCCTCTGAAACCAATAGATTAAGCAATAAATGGAATAATACAATCGAAGAAAAGCGATCTAATTATAAATAATGACTAAAATGAAATGTCATCGATTCGAGAATATTTTGCCGGATTACAAGATATAATTTGATATTCTCCTGGGATTAATGGATGCATCTATTAAGGTTGTTTTCCCACAATTTCATCTGAAAACTATAGATGAAGCAATAAGTGGAATAATCCAAACGAAGTAAAAATTTCTAATGGTAAGGAAGGAGTAATGAAGAGTAATGTCAATTTTTCGAAAATATTTTGCCGGATTTCAGGATGTATGTTAATGCCCTCCTGCGATTAATAGAAGATACCTACAGGAATGTTATTTTCCTACAGTTTTATCTGAAAACAATGGATGAATATATAAATGGAATGATACAATCGAACAGAAGCGTTCTAATTAAAATAAGGCTTAAAAAAGAGAGGACCCCTTTCGGATTATCCGAGTTCGTGCGAATGCCTTTTGGGTTACATAACGCCGCTCAAACCTTCCAGAGACTAATCGACGAAGTATTTAGAGGTTTACCTTTCATATATGCCTACGTAGACGATGTTTTAATCGCCAACCAAAACCAAAAAGAACACAAACTGCATTCGGAACAAGCTTTCCAAAGAATTTCGTATTTTGGACTCAAAATCTATGTCCACAAGTGTGTTTTTGGAGAACCAAAAATAAATATTCTCAGACATGAAATTGACCACGAAGGTATTTCACCTTTACCAGACAAATTAGAAGCAATTCCCAATTTTCTGCAAGCAACGTCACTAAGACAATTGCGAAGATTTATAGGCCTTATCATCAATGATAGCGAGAAAATTAAGCTTACCCTCCCAACAGAGGCTTCATCAACAGCTCTAGGTGCGGTTTTACACCAAATCTTGGATAAATAAATCACACCTATATCGTTCTTCTCCGCTAAACTAAATAAGGCACAAACTAAATAAGGCACATTTTCGAGAGTGCTATTAGCAATATATCTTTTCGTTAAACATTTTCAGCACCATATACACAGACCATAAACCATTAACATATGCATTACACACACATACTGACAAATATCATCGTCGGAAAATCAGACACCTAGATGATATTTTCCAATTCTCCTCAGATATCAGATATGTGACAGGTCAAGAAAACATAGTGGCAGATGCATTATCACGTGCCACAATTGCTTCTTTAGATTTTAGTTCTTTGAACCTCGAATTAATCGCCAAAGAACAAACCACAGACAATATACTCCAAGAAGTACAGCAAAGCACATCGCTAAAATTAGTTGAACTACCTGTTCCATACAGGGATTTTATTGTGACATTTCACAAACTCAACCACGAGCTTACATACCACCAAACTTGACAGCAAGTATTCAAAGACTTCCATACATTGTCTCACCCAGGAATGCGTGCGACTTTGAAGTTAATTACTGAACGTTTTGTTTGGCCAAATATGTCAACTGACGTAAGAAATTGGAAAAAAAATCTTGTTTATCATGCCAGAAGAACAAGATAAATAAGCACACCAAATCACCCGCATACACATTCAGCACAACTGATGCAAGATTCACGAACATACACGTTGATATTATAGGACCTTTACCTTGTTCTCAAGGATATACATATATCCTTACTATCATAGATAGGCTTACTCGCTGGCCTGCTGCAATGGCAATCAAAGATATTACAGCCACAACAATAGCTAAAACTATCCATACTGAATGGATCGCAATATTTGGTGTACCTTCAGTAATCACAACAGACAGAGGAGCTCAGTTCCATTGTACATTATTTAGAGAGTTCAATCACCCACCCGGAACTTGACACATAAAAACTACATCTTATCATCCGTGTGCAAACGGGATGGTCGAACGTTTCCACAGACAGTTGAGGACAGCTCTAGCAATGAAACCAAACAAAACTAATTGGCTAGAAAACTTACCACTGGTGCTTTTATCAATCAGAAACATTGTCAAAGAGGATTTGGGTGGCACATCACTGACTCTACACTGTGATGACAACACGAACATTGTGCCAACAGGAATTAAAACATAGAATGTCATCATTAACTTTTACACCTACACGGAAAGCAAACAAAAATATATACCTACCAAATGACCTTTACACTTGCACATACATATATTTATAAGAAATGACGGTGTAAAAAAAAACCTTTATGTTCAAACTACTCAGGTCCATACCAAGTTATTAACAGAAAGGACAAATATTTCACCATCATGAAAGATGGAAAACATGACAATATTGCTATCGATCGGATTAAACCGGCTTATGTCGATAACCAATTCTCACATCAACTACAAAAAGAAAAACATGAGCATTCAGACTGAAATATCACACAAAAGACGAATGAACAAACATCCAACAAAACAAATGACACCTCACCAGAGACAATAACAGAGAAGAATGTTACAACAAGATCTGGGAGACACGTGCATTGGACAAAACATTACAAAACATACCTGAGATATCAAATTATTGTTTCCTACATATCATTAGAAATAAATTTCTGGTGTTCTGGAGGGAGCCTTTGTTGTGTCCACTAAAATATCAAATACAATATTTATAAACCAATCCCACTCAAGACAAAACGTACATCTTAAAAGACACCAATAAAATCATAGAATACAAATCAGAATATTTGTTGTATTAGTCATAATTATTTTTAGGTAGATACCGACCAAATATCGTACGGACGCAGTAGAAGACATACCACGTGACCTTTTTTAGGGCCAATTAGGAATAAATAAATAATTTAATTCTGGAGCTGATTTTGTTCGGAAATCCGTTCCGAAAAGGGATACACGCGGCTGTCACCAAATTCCAGGCACCTCTCGCTTATGATCTTCATGACCTCATGTTAAAAGCGACAGCGTTGACAAACTTCAGACTACGGCAACACCGCCAACAGTAAGAAACAATTCCTATCTCTCGTATCCGCTTTTACAATGAATCACGCACACACATCTTGACTTTTTCATACAAACACACATATCACAACATTTTATTGTTTCTCACATACGTACACAAAGGGAGTTTATATTTTATTTCAGAACTTTATTATTAAACCAAACAAAAAGACACTACTTTCCAATCTATCATCAACTGCTTGTATTCTTGTCGCTATATGAAATTAATGTTTATTTGTTGAAACTACGTTGTCTTTTCTACTGAATTTTATTCCTTCAATGAAAATCGTGTGATTAGAGACGGTGAAATTACTAGCGACCCTGTAAAGCTATTTTGTTAATGTATTAATAGGTTCGATTTTCAAAAAAAGAGCGACATTTATTCTAAATTTTTGTTTAGAAAAGGAAAATAAGAATTGACACTCGTTTCTGTTTTATTTAAAATATAGGTTTTGAAATTTTCTTTAATTTCTTTCACTTTTATAATGAAATATTTGTGGAAAGCTTTTAGTAAAGTGAAATAAAAATTAAACTTTTTATTCTTCAGAAATTCTTCAGAAAGAAAAATGCTTACATTGTTAGATTTTAAATGCAAACAAATACCTTTTGACATATTAGTGGTGTGCATGAGTGAGAGCTAGAGAAAAAAAGACTGAATTTTCTGTCTCCACCATGAGGGAAGCCTGAAATTTAGATGCAATGTTTTACTCAGGGTATAAAAGGGGAGGTAATTCTGACTATTTTAATTTGGTTTCTTCATTGTTCATAAATTTGCGTTTTAGGTCGAATTAAGAAAATATTTAAATAAAACAGAAACGAGTGTCAATTATGATTTTCCTTTTCTAAATAAAAATTTAGAATAAATGTCGCTCTTTTTTTGAAAATCGAACCTATTTCTAAACGAGTTATTTCCTCTTGATTCAAAGACCATGACCTTCGTAATGAGTGCGCAAATAAACACTTGCCACGAATTAACAGATTAAATTATGGCTTTCGTAAATGAAACTAAACTGAAAGATTTACTAATAGATTTTGCTGTTTGAAAAAAATCGTTCAGCTCGATGACGTTCTTATGACAATTTTAAGGAAGCGACATTTCAGCCGTGTTAAACCGTCGGAGGCAGTGACAGATCTTTCGACGTACATAACACGAGCACGTGTTGTCACCCTTGGTAATTTTCTGGCATGCAAATGTAGCAGTTAAAAAGCTAAAATCAACATTCAGTAATTTTGTAGCAATCTTTCTACTAGGTTTTTCATTGGATGGTCAAATTTCGCGTGTCGGGATTCGATACATTAACAAAATAGCTTTATAGGGTCGCTCGTAATTTGACCGTCTAATCACACGATTTTCATTGAAAGAATGAAATTCAATAGAAAAAGAACGTAGATAGTCATTCAAAGATCAACCTGTAGTTGAACCTGTTCTCTCCTCCATTGAAATAGGAGAAGGAGCCTGGTCTCGTGGATTCCAACCCTGCAGCAGTATCTTCGTTGCACTGAGACATTTAAAAGACCTTGTGTCACATTCTGTCTTAGTGGGGAGGTCAAAGTGTAGTATCTGTTACTGTCCAGCAACGCGCCACTGAAGAAGAAAAAAAAAGAGAGATCAGAAAACTACTGGCAAAATGCTCAGAAATAATCCAGCTGTGACAAAGAGTATGAAATTCTGATACACCTTTGAAGCTTTATAGAAGAAGCATTTCTTTGGTGGCTACTGGTAAAAGAATGGAGAATTGGCCAATGTAAGCAAAGTTCTCATTAAAGAACTACTTGATGCACAAAAAAATAAAAGTCTACCATAGGTGTAGCTATGCAATGTGGGATTTGTTGTTGGCAGAACTGAGAGAATGGCTACAATAACTTCTGAAACATTACAAGTTTATCTCTGAATATCAAAGGCCCGGATAAACAAAAGTCGACTGGTGGCCTTCTTTTCAAATATGTGAGGATTGAGTCAAGTAACCGGACATACCAAAAGAAGAGATGTTGTTCTCTTCTTAACTAGGATCCCTATTACAGGTAGTGAGCTTATGGCCATATCATGTTGAAACATTGGTTTCCAATGTTAAGCAATATCAAACCTGGTCTGTACTTAGAAGAGTGACTGTTTGGGAATACCAGTTACTGCAAGATTGGATGTACAGGTGGTGTAATGAATAACGGATCAAAATTTTTAATTGGAGTGCTGAGTTCCAGTTGGGTTTATTATATTGACTTGTGCACAAATAGACCTGGGAAAGATATGAATCCACCTATGATCCTCCCATGGGTTAATTAGTAAGATTTGTATCACTAAATCATTATTATCACCCCCAAAATATTTGTACAGTCTAAAAATATTTTCTGGCTTTAAACAACATGTAAAGGGCTGATAAGCCGTAGAAAATGAATTGGTCAGTCAATATTACAGATAGAGGTCAACAGGATACAAGTACATTGTTGGTCATTTCGAAAGCCAGTCTACTTGGAAGCAGCTTGTCAAAAGACACTTGCAGATAGAGCCACCAATTGTACAGCATACATTGTGCCATACCAATAAAGAAGCCCCTTAAGGAATACACCAATTCAGGAGCTCGTTCGTAAGAGAGAAGAAGAGACATAAGGTGGAAAAAGTAGTGAAAACAATACACACACACACATACACACAGTCAGTGACACAATTATTTATACACCCATTATTTTTTTTCCATTTCTCAGAATCTAATGCCTGTATGATGCCAGGTTGTTTTATATCTTAATAAGCACACAAAAAGGAATATATATTTGTTATGTATTTGATACATAATTGTGGCACAAGGCTGAAAAGGAAAGTGGTTTAAGGCTGGTCATCCTAATTATTCTAGTATTAGTTATTTAGAACTTTTCATTGATAAATTATGAAATAAAAGTACAATTGTGTTTATTTTTCTTATTTTAAATAAAACGAGAGATATGTAAAAAAAACAAAGACTTTACTTCTTTTTTGCTAAATCAGGAAAACTTTAAAAACATTTTACGATATTAAAAGAAAGATAGAAAGATAAGTTGTTTTGTTTATATATCCTCTCTTATTTAAAAAAAAACATATTGTACTTTTAATTCATAATTTATCAGTTTTTTTTAATATTTATTTCAATTCTAATAAGTGAGGAGTCATAAATAAAATGCCAAATTAACAGAAATACAGTTCGTTTTTCTTTTAACAATGTAAAAAAATTAAATGTCTTTTTAAACTATTTTGTTTTACGTAGTTGAAGTTATTATTACCAAAGTAGTAGACTAAAAATTAAAAGTCCAATAAAATTAATTTCACTTTTAAAAACTGAAATAAATGTTATCATACTTTTAATTTTTAGTCTATTTTGCTTAATAAGATTTCAACTATCCCAATGACACAGATGCCGGTAACAGGACTCTTCACGGACCCAATGCCTGCGAAGAGAGTGATCAACAAACGCCTGTCGCCCCCACGCGTCTCCCGCAAAAAGGAAGTACAGCCAAGCGGTAAAGGATGAAGGGCAAGACGTAAGTGGCACACGCCTCAGCCCTACCCTTTAAGGACAACCCCCTTCGAAGCCAAGTCTGAACCGCCGCTCCGAACTTTGCCTGTACTTCTGACCAATTCTTCTTCAGCCGGAGTCCGAGCCCGAACCCCACCCCAAAGATGCGGACGGGTCCATCAGTCCAGCTGAAGTACGACACCCTTCCAGGCACCTAACTGCAAGCCGGAAGACTTGTTCCGGTTAATCTTGGCCCCCGTCACCTCGTACCGTTCAAGCGCCTTCTGCACCACCTTAATGTCGCTGCGGCACGACACGAAGATGGATACGTTATCGGCGTACGCAGAAAACATAACTCGAGAACTATCAGGGAAAACGGCTATACCGCGTAGGGCCGGACTGCACGTCCTGTCCCTTAGCTGGCGAAGGAAGGGCTCCAACGCCAAAGCATAAAGTAAGAGCGACAGTGGGCACCCCTGTCGAACCGAGCAAGTCAGCGCAAAAGCGTTCGACCGCCTTCCGTTCACCTGTACCACAGTACTGGGGGTGCGATACAAGAGGCTAATCCACCGGCAGAAGTCGGGTTCGAATCCGGCGGCCTGCAGGACAGCAGCCAGGTACTGATGGTCAACCCTGTCAAATGCCTTGGACTGATCCAAATTGATCAGCGCGGCTCGCTTGTCGTATTTTACACTCTCTATGATCGTGCGGATCAGATGCAGGTTGCTTTGAATTGTTCGTCCCCTCGCAGCAGTCTGCTCAGGTCCCAACAAGCTCGCGACAACTGACTGCAACCTCCCAGTCAGGATCTTGGCTAAAAGCTTTAACTCTCTGTTTAGCAGAGTTATGGCCCTGTAATCATCTAAATCCCGCCCATCACCGTTGCCCTTTTTCAACAGCGTGATCACACTCCTGGAAATTCGGTTGGGGATGGACCCCTGCCGGAACCAGTTGTTGAACACCACTGTCAAAATCGGAACAAAGATGTGCAACAGCCTCAAGCACATTTCGTAGGGCAGACCATCAAGTACCGGAGACTTGCCTCTGCCGATCTTTTTCAAGGCCAAGTGAACTTCGCCCTCCGTGATCTCACCCTCGCAGTTAGCTGCTTCAGTCGGCGAGAGCTGAGGAAAGTCAGCCAAATAGATGCGAAAATCGTCGCCACTGAGACCAGGTTCCTTGGTAAAGCGGCTCTCGAAATACCGCTGAAACACCTCGCACATGTCCTTGGTCGACCTCAGAGAGCGCCCCTCTGGGGTAATGACCTCGCGAATGTATCGATCGGAACTCGACGGATCTCTTTCTTGCGCAATTCTGCGCCCATGTTCACCGCTTCGTTAGACATCTTGTATCTCTAGGAAATCCCTCCCCCCCCCAGCCACCGCCTGGGACAGACTAACCTCTAGAGTCTTCACCTTTTTAGCCTTATCTAGAGCGAGTCGTTGGCTATATTCAGTGGTGAAGGACCTAATCTTCAAACCTCTCACACCACTTACTCCCAATAACTGCCCCCCAATAATTCCTGCTGCACTAATCTAGAAAGTCCCGCATGTCCAGTAAAGACAGATTGAACTTCCAGTGTCCAGCCATTCTATGCCTAGTACCCAACACAATCCAGGCACAGAAGAGTCTATGATCTGAATAGTCTACCCGGTGGGACGTGGGACAATCTAGATCGACTATTCTCACTAACATTCTGTCCAGGTAGCTGGCTACCTGGAGAGACGGCCGACTACAAACCCACGTCCACATCTCCACCCTCGGATGATCGACCCGGTATCTATCGACGAGCCCAAACTCGCCGATCAGATCGACCAGGCTACGATCACCCGATGCCTTCCAGCTATCTCCCCGCCCTCTATTTATCGTGGGGTCCAGGACAGCATTCCAGTCCCCCATTAAGACTAAGCGCGACGAATCAACCAGGAACGGCCCCAACTGGCGGAAAAATCGACTCGCTCACTCTGGTCGTTGGGCGCATAAACCGCAACGACGCGAAACGAACCACTGCTCACGGTAGTATCAGCCACGATCAACCGGCCCTCTGCGCCAACATGAACAAGGTCCACCCTCGCATCGAGAAAACGTTTAACCAACAAGGAAAAACCTCTCGCCAGCTGGTCTTCATAGGCTGAATAAACAACAAAGTCGTTAGACAGCACACGAGCATCAACCTCGCAAACAAAGTGTGTTCCCTGGATCGCAGCTATATCCACTCCAAAGGACCTGGGATCAAAAAGAAGGCGGGAAGCCCTACGCTGATCTCTCAGGCCCCTCACATTCAGACTGGCTAGTTTGATTGACATAATATAAGCCCGAGTCCCTTAAGCGCAGACTGGCCAGAAATATATGGGTGCCAGGACCCCGACGGATTGTCCCAGGCTCCCAGTACCTACATCGGACGTAATTTGTCCTTCTGTGACAATACCGCCGACGTCTGTGGGAAAAGTTAATTTTATTACCCTATATAGAGAGGGGTGGAGAAGAACTGTGGCTCTCCCTGCACAATACTGAGACAACTTTCTCAGCTCCGGTGATTCTATCTGTACCATCCGGAGCTCCGGGAATGCGTTTTTGGCTTCTGCCAAATAGTCCTATACTTTGAGGTTTCCCCCGGTATTCCTGATCGGTGTAATAACACCGGGGGCGCCTGGAAAGTTCCTTGGATCCTCTGTTGACTTCCCATCAACAGAGGTGCACTTAAAAAGAGGCCTCAAGAGGGCCTTCCTCTGGGAGAAAAAGTCCCTCTCAAGGAACTCACTGTTCACCATGCAGATCTTGTCAACTTTGGGTAGTTGCCTCTTCTTTTTTCCTTTGGATTGGTTGGGGGAGGGAGACGGGGTAAACGGAGCCCTAATAGGGGAAGAGTGGTGGCTCCTTGCCTTACCTTGCTGGAGATCTTTTTCAGCTCTATCTGGTGAAGCAGGCGCGGATTGTGCTTTCTCCGCCCTACTCCGGCCCGCTGTCCTTTCTTTTTTTAGTGTTGGTAATAAAGTCCTCTTCCTCCTCTTCGTCCTCAACCCCTTCCTCTCTCCTCTAATGATGAAGCTGGAGGCAGAGGAATTTCCTCCACCTCCATATAGAGGCGGGTCCAGTTGAGGCAACTTCTCCACCACTTGTCCAGGTTGGACCTCTTTTCCGGCCTGCTGTTGTTGCTGCACCAGCTGCTCCTGTTTCTGCTGCACCGGCTGCTGTTGCTGCTCACGCTGCTGCTCGCGTTGTTGATCCCGCAGTTTCTGTCGCTGCTCCCGCTGCTGCTGCACCTGCTGCTGTTGCTTCAGCTGCTTCTCATTTTGCTTAGCAGCTCCTTTGCTGGGGACATCCGGCTTCTGTTGCTGTTTGGCGGCAACCTTGTCTGTCCAACAGGAGGTGCGACGACTCTCGACAACAACAAAAATGCTTCGGTCGCCACAGGAAATGATATTGGGTATCTCATTGAACTTTGGCCGGGTCAATGTCACCATAACTTCAACAACACTGGTGGCAATACCCGACTTACTTTTGATGGAAGATACTCCATCCACAGGCCCGTAATCCGAAAAGAAGCCGCCCAGATGATCTTCTGTAATGTACATGGGCACACCATGTAAGATAATCCTGTCTTACCTCTAACTTAGCTAGCCTCATTTACTGACCCAATCTTCCAAAACATTGTCCCTTTCACCACATCTCATCCACACAACACTGCCAAACATACACCACAATACCACATCCACTCAAGGAAATTCTACCTAAACCCCATGTATACAGGTTTTGTGGAGGGCTGGGCTCAAACAATAAATCCCCAATGTTGTAACGCGGAAAAGAAATATGACCGCTATCGAAGACAATTTATGCGCGCCGATCTCGTCCAAAACGAGACGATATTCGCACACATGCAAATTTCTGCCGTATCAGACAGGCATAAAAAGCGAGATGCCAGAAGCACGACTCAGAAAGTTCGGATCATTTGGCGGACTTCGTGCAATAGTTTTTGGACGTACGAATTGACTGACTGACTGACTGACGGACGGACGGACGAAGAGGAAGTCGAAGTAGGCCCGGCTGAGTTGGTGTCTGTTTTACGACTGCCCGGTGTACAGTCCCGCAATCCATTTCCTTGAGGCGACCGACGACGAAGGAAGAACAGCTAGTCTGCCGGCGAACGGCGCACTGCACTTTCTGACCGCGCTCTCGTCACTTTCTTCTTTTTGTTTACTACAGTGGTTATGGGTATATATAGAAAATAACAGTTTTTGTTAATACATAGTTTAAAACCGAATAGAAGTGAATTTTCTTATTGGTGGTAATACGCCTCAAAATTGTCATGTTGATAAACTCTGAAAAAGAACCTACGATGTACAACGAAAAATTTACAATTGGAATTTACCTTAGCCCACCTTTTGATCTCAAACATGTTAACCAATAAAACTGCAAATATTTGAAACTTACTTCAAGAGTTAATATACTTTTTTTTTATTAAAGTTTAATCATTGCATACAATCATAGCTGTGAATAGGGTCCCCGAACCCCAGAATGAACATACAGTTAATTTATGAAGTCTTTTCAAAAATGTGATACTCAAAGCACCCCACCCCCAATTAATCTCCCGCCAGTGTATTATGCCTTTCATTTTGGGCTCAAATATTTCACTTCCTATAGGAAGTAGGCATATATAGTTAATTAAACTCTTGTTCTGGTAAAGACAATTCTTGTGTTGAAGCCAAATTGTTCAGATGCCTAAAATTCACCGAATTATCTTCTGTACTGCGGGTGTGAGTAAGTCGGCCCTTTCCAGTTATTAAAAAAAGTGGGGAGAGACTAAATTTTAGTCCATTAAGAAAATCAGAAATTAAAATGTTTATTTAAAATATTTTGAACCAAGCTTAACTTAGCTTCTGCGCCGAAAAGATGTAATTTGAAAATAAAACAAAGCAGGTCATAAATTTTCGCGTCACTTGACAGGTGATGAATGACATATTGACGGATTTTTGTGTTCTTTCTTGTTCTTTCTCTTGTTGCTTTTGCGGTTTGCTTACACATTCGTCAAGTAAAAAAATGTACGAATTAATTTAGGCCATCAATACCGCGACAGTACTGTTGTTAGTTTATAATTTTGACAGCTGTTCACGGCCTGCCATGTGTAAATAACCATTATTTTCACTGTTTAAAGAAAAAGTATTATTTTTACAAAATTCTGATAAATTACGAATTTTAAGGATTAATTATTTGAAAACGTTCTCCAGGACAGATATTAGATTTTTAAGAGATTTTGAACTTCAATCTTTTCTTCTAATTTTTTTTTTGATCTATAAATTGAAGAGTGACCATACCAATGTTAAAAATATCTAAAAACTAATTTAAATTATTTTTACGAAAATAAAACCAAAATTTAAATTAAAAGAAAAATTTAAATTATTAAAAATGCGTTCTGTGTATGTGATACCAATCTATATAAAATTTGTATCCCCTAAAAATATCAATCCATAGGTTATTTCGCCAAGGGAAACAACTCTTATCAGAACTAAAAGAGTTATTTACCTTGGATTATTTTCATTTTTAAGAAAAGAGAAAACAGAAATGAGTGACGCCTGTTGGCAAGTAAGAATTTAAATCTTTTATTTATATTCAATATTTATTGAGTTTTATACTTTTGTGGTTGAAATGTTTAAAAACTGTGGAGTAGAATAATATTGACTAAATATGTAAATTTGGTAACAGATGATAACTATTATTTACCTGTTAAATTATATAAACATAAATTTAGTGAATTACCGTATTTTCCGGCTTACAAGACACCCTTTTTTTCCAAGACGAATGTAAGGCAACGCCTAGGCTCAAGTAAGCTTGGTCGGTCATCTAATTGGCTTCACTGATTGGAACATGGATTTGCATATTGATTCATTACACTATGATGTTAGCTATCTATCTAATTCAGCTTTTTATGATGTAACATTAGTACTTAGCTGTTACAAGTATTTCCAAGACTTAAACCTTCCTGGATCCGAGCCATAATCTTAAACATGCTCTGCTTATGAGCAGTGGTGGGAGCCTTTCTGCTTTTGTCTAGTATACCACTGCCATACAAACAAAATCGGACGAGTGATTAAGGTAAACAATATGTGGCGCTAGTATATGAGGGATGCATGGTGAATGTGTTGTATGAGAATGACTTTTTCTTCTTTGAAATTTCTTTCCAATATTAGGGTGCGTCTTGTAAACAGGCAAATACGGTAATATTTATTTTAATATTTTGCTCAACAATTTCTTTGTAATTATTTTTTTTTATCTTTTAATGCTTATAAGAGCAGCAAATCTCTTCCCAGAATCACCCATCGCTGTGCCTTTTTGTCTGTTGATAGCTGCTTCATGACGCATGTAACCACATCACACCTAAAAACGAGATAAATGCACATATTTTTAAATAACATGACTATCATTACTCACTATGTTTAATGATTAAACTGTTAATACAATGAACAGAAGTAAACATAAAATGTTGCTTTTTGTAAACAAAGCCAGGAATCTGGTCAAAATATTTTTATTTATTGTACCTGAGATCAGAATTTTTTTTAAAAATTTGATTACAATTGTAGAATTCTAATTTTACAACATTACAAATTGCTAAAATAACTTGTTCAATTTTTGTGCAAAAAGTGGATCACACCTAAGTTTCCTTAATTCTGTCATTGAACAACGTCCTCATTGGACAATAAATATTAAAATTAGTTCTCAATCAGCATAACTAAACATGTCAGGTTCCAGACTGAGTTTATGCAAAGACGCTTTCTGATTGTACATTATTTACATTATTTGGACTATTGTGCTCATCTTTGTCGCCATATTTATTACAACGTTTCAACTACTTCAGGTGGTTAGAATATCGAACTATTTCACTCACTGAGGTAGACTATTTATGTCTTTAGTGTTCTTCAAACCAGAAATCGAGATATTAGAACATGCAGGAATGTAGATTTTTCACTTTTCATAGCATGTGTATTGCTATGAAAACCACAACAAGTGGTTTGAAGAACACTAAAGACATAAATAGATATGGAGAAGCCCAGGAGGAGAAATGAAAACCCAGTCAACTATATAACTATCAATAACAGATTCAGGAATTCAGTTTTATACTGCAAATTATAGCCAACTACTGACTGTGGGAGCAACCACCTTCCAGTGATATATAGACTTCGAGTGAAACTACAGAAATTGAAGTTGGCAAAGGAAGCATGAAAATTGCAATATCACAGATTCCTGAATAACACAAATTGAAGGAGAAATATCTGAACAATGTTAGAAGCTAATACAATAGACAAAATAAGAATGGAAACTCAAAGTGTGACAGATTAAAAGAATCTTTAGTAACATAAACAACTGAGATCATCCCAATGAAAACTATACAAAGATTAGATGATAGATGAAATTTTTAACATGGTGAAAAAGAGACAAGAAACAATCCCAGCAAACAGCACGGAATATAGGACCCTGCACAAAGAAATTAGGAAAAAAATGCCATCAAGCTAAAGAGGAATGACTCAATGAAGTATGTGCAGAAATAAGAAAGAATGAGTATTGCAGATATGCATAAAAATAAGTAACAGGACAAAAGACATGATCATTAACAAGATGCATAAAATTCAAGGATGGAATACTGATATTAAAGAAAGAAAAAATACTTCAGAGATGAAATGAAGACATTGGAGATGTCTTCCATGATGAACAAGTACAACCAGCAATATACAAAAAATATTGAAATATTGACAAAGATCCTGTCAAAAATATCAAAGTGCTGCAGAAATGCAGACAGATTAGACAGGATGATTGAAAGATAGCAACAACAGAATTCTACAAACATTGCCTCTACAACTAAAATATTTTTCTACCAATGTCTTCCAGTGAAGAAACAACTCGTTGGTTGTTTTCTTTTACAGTTTAGCAACGCCCTCATGGGTAAATTAAAGTGGAGACATCCTTATATTTCATAAAATTTAAATTTTGTTTCAATCATATGGTATCAAATATTTATTTACTTATTTATTTATTAATGCAATCTTATGGTTTCAGTTATTTTTCTTTCATAGTCCTATCGTAACAACTATTTTGATTGCTTTAGATATCAGTGTTTTTTTTTGTATGAACCCATTCTTTGGAGAAGTGATATTTTGTCCATCTTTGCTTTTTCAAAGAGCTCCTTTATGTTGATCATATTGAAGTACCTTTTCTTAGATGGAGCAATAGTCAAAACTTGTTTCATAGTGTATGCAGTTTGTCATGTTGGTCACATTGCTTGTTCTTCTCTTTTCAGTAAGTATGAGTGTATAATTCTTGTATGGCCAATACACAAGTCAGACAATATTACCTATTTTTGGAATTTTCTGTATCCTGGCTTCCATTCTCCAATTTGCATTCTTGATTTGCAGCAATTTATTTGGTGCACTTTTACTCCAATGTTGCTGCCATTTTTGTTTAATAATCATGTTTATTTGGCTCTTCAGGTCTGTAATGAATTTTAAAATTCAGATCAATTTCTATATTTTCAACATGTTTAGCAGCTGCAAAAGCTTTGTCATTTCCAATTATTCCAATGTGACTTGGGATCCAACACATCACAATATCTATTGACACGGATATTAAATGGAGTTTATTTCAAAACTTGACTATTAATGGGTTGCTAAATTTTTTGTTTAGTGTTGTTAAAAGTGATAGTGAATCAGAAAAGATTATAAATATTTTATTTTTGCTGAAATAATGCCGAGCACGAGATCTATAACAATGGATTTAGCATTGAAGATAGAGGTTTCATCTGGGAGCTGTTGACTGCTTACTTTCTACTAGATATTTCTGCACATCATGTTATATTGATGTGTTTGGACCTACCTGTAAATCTTTACATTTTAGCATTTTTTTTTTTTGGGACATAAAAAAAACATTATTCTGGAAATTCTTGCAAGGACTTAATCACAAATGAATGAAATTATATTTTAACTTTTTTGTTTTAAATCTCTTATCCCCATTTACTTAATTTTATGAAATTTTGAGAAATTAAAATTTCAGCCTCTTCATATTTAAATCATCAATTTGTTTTTGTCAAACACAATTTACCAAAAATATGTTCTGAATCATAAAATAAAAAAATGCAATAAAACTATGGCATTATTTAATCAGAAATTCTTTTAATTACTTTTATAAATAAGATATTCTGAGGACACTATTGTCTTAAGAAAAACAATTTTTAAGTAATACTGGATTTTTAAAAGAATTGTTTTCTTTTTTATTAAATATTAAGTTTTAAATCTTTTAAAAATTTGTACTAATTTCAACTTTTTAGATGATATTATTAAAAGAAATCTATATTTATTAATCACAAATGGAGACGGTAAATACAAATTGTTAGTTTTGTATGTACTAAAAACGTCTACTTTTCGTGGATGTGGCAGGGTATATAAGAAACGTGTGACTTTTCAAAAATGATAAGTATGTTGGTTGCTTCAAATCCGGCCATTGCATTACATTAATATATATATATATATATATATATATATATATATATATATATATATATATATATATATATATAAGTAATTATGCTTGTTTGGAAAAACCTTAAGGAACAAACCAATACTCAAGTTGATTCAGTCGAAAACAATCGTCCAGAATCCAAGCTCAGAGTTCAAAGAAAAAAACCTCCAACACGAGTAAAGCAAAAATAACTAAGCAAAGTGCTCAATACACGAAGCAGAGAAAATCTAACTATGAACCTAAAGAGGCAGGTAAACCTACCTAGTTTTCACCTATGTGGATGGCCAGCATACACTGGCGATATACATAGGTGAAACCAAGGCAGATTTGACTGGCTCTTTAGGTTCATAGTTATATATATATGTATATGTATATATATATGTATATATATATATATGTATATATATATATGTGTGTATATATATATATATATATATATATATATGTAAAATGTATGTATGTATGTATATATATATATATATATATATATATATATATATATATATATAATAATGGACTCTCTCCCGTTAGTTTCGAAGTATGAGGAAAATAATATCGTTTTTGACGTTAAAAAATACGTCAAAAAACGATATTATTTTTGCACCAACCTAATATGTATATAATAAAGTAAAGTTGTTTTAGTTGTATGTGGAAGGAAAATTAAAAACTCATAGTTGAATCCTTTTTTTTTTATCAAAGTTCAAAATTACTCTATGCAAAAGTATTGGATACATGACAATTTTTTCAAATTTCCTATCAAAACTTTGTATTTTAAAAGAGTTTAAATATTCAAATTTTCGATAGTATTGGAATGTTATCTCTGACCAATCAGAGAAGCACACAATTGTTTACAAGATAGTGCAACTAATCATCTGACTCTTTGATGTGCATTCTGCAATTCAAGGATTAAAAATAGCAAAAACTAAAGAATTATCCGGAGATATGCGAAATAGAATCATTGAATGTCACTAAGGAGGACAAGGTTACCAAAAAATTAGCGCATAAAATTAATCTAGCACTAAGTACAGTAGGAAATATCATCAGAAAGTATAAGAAGTATGGCGACGGTACAGCAAACCTTCCAAGAAATGGAAGACCGAGAAAAATAAATGAGAGTACTTCAAGGTGGATCAGCAGAAATGTGCAAAAAACCCCGCCTTCATTACTCGTTCTGAAATTAAAACTGATCTTGAGGGTGCTGGAATTAATGTAAGTAAGGATACCATTAGCAGAGCTCTATATCATAGAGGCTTTCATTCAATATCACCAAGAAAAGTACCTTTACTGAAAACCAAACATGTCAAAGACCGATTAAAGTTTGTCGAAATTTATGAAAAAAAAGGTATGCAGTTTTGGGAAAAGGTAATCTGGTCGGATGAAATGAAAGTTGAACTATTCAGAAGGAACACAGCGCCAAGAGTTTGGCGAAAAAATGTCACTGCCTTCAACAAGCACAATACCATCCCCACAGTCAAGTTTGAGGTGCTTCCATTATGATATGGGGATGCTTTTCATCCATGGGCACTGGTGAGTTACAAGTTATCCATGTCAGAATGAATGGTAGCATGTACAGGGAGTTTCTAGAGAAGCACCTTCAGAAATCTGCAACTTCTTTAGGACATGGTCGGAATTTCGTGCTTCAACACGACAATGATCCCAAACATACCGCAAAACTTACAAAGAAATGGTTTGAATTATTAGTACTCTCAATTGGCCAAGTCAGTCTCCTGACTTGAATCCAATTGAGAATTTGTGGAATACTTTGAAGGTTAAAGTTCATATGCGGAATTCACAAAAATATCAAGCAATTAGAGGAATTATACAAGGAAGAATGGGGTAACAGTAGATCAGTGGGGAAAAATGTAGGGTAATTTTGAACTTTGATAAAAAAAATGGATTCAAACATGAGTTTTTAATTTTCCTTCCACATACAACTAAAACAACTTTACAAGATGTTACTTACCAAATATCAGGCAAAATGGAGAACATAAACTAAAGTTATAACAGAAAATAACATGTATCCAATACTTATGCGTGTCACTGTATATATATATATATATATATATATATATATATATATATATATATATATATATATATATATATTTGACTGGCTCTTTAGGTTCATAGTTACATATATATATATATATATATAGCTACATATATATATATATATTTATGTATGTATATATATGTATGTATATATATATATGTATGTATGTATGTATATATATATATGTATGTATGTATATATATATATCTATATGTATATATATATATATATATATATATATATATAAGTATATGTATATCTGTATATGTATATATGTGTATATATATATATAGATATATATATGTATGTGGATATATATGTATGTATATATATGTATATATATGTAAATATATATAATATATATGTATATTTATGTATATATATGTAAATATATATATGTATGTATATATATATATATATATGTAAATATATATATAATATATGTATGTATATATATATGTATATATATGTAAATATATATAATATATATATATATGTATATATATGTATATATATGTAAATATATATAATATATATATGTATATATATACATCTATCTATCTCTCTCTCTCTCTCTCTCTATATATATATATATATATATATATATATATGTATATATATATATACATTTAACAATAAAAAAAATATTAAAAAATTAAAATCTTCAGACACACTGTGTTGTATATTAATATTCTTTCGTTGTTTTATTATTATTTCATTTAGATTCCTCAACTAGTTTCTGCCAACATGGCCATCATCAGGAGAAAAAAATTTTCTGGTTGCTGGTTGCAGTGAACTACAGAAATTAATATCTTGATGGAGAAAATGAACTTTTGTCTGTAGTTTTCATTTGTTTTTTTATTTTTTTATCTTTTTAATATGAATTTTTTAACATTCCTTGTGTTGGTCAAACAGTCTCTTTTAAGTTGTTATTTGAGATAAGTGCTGGATGGATCCATGCTTCTCTGAATTCCCGTGGTCAGTTTGAGAGTTTTTTTTGGTCCTGGAGAGGGGACGTGTCTCTGTTAAGTGTTTGTGTATGTGTTATTTGGTTCTTAGGGAATGAGTGAGTACGATATGTGTAAGCGTGTATATTACTGTGGGTGTGTGTTATCATTTGGCTCATTAGGGAGTGAGCGAGTATGATGTGTGTAAGTGTGTATGTTCGTGTGGGTGTGTGTATAAGTGTGAGGCCTCAACACCTCCGTAAGCAAGTCTGTGTGGGTGAGAAATGTGGGTAGGTTTTGATTTGTAGGGTTATATATTAATACTGTCTATATTGTTAAATTTATGGTTTAGCCCGACTGGATAGTGTGTTTTTAAAATTTGTATCCACTTATTTTCATGGAATTCTAAAATCATTCTAATGTTATCTGCTCTGAACTTTTCTATTCTCTCAATTATATTGAATTTGGCATTGGTTTTGAAATCGTGTTTTTCTAGGTGGAAATGTTCTGCAGGCAATAATTTTTCATGGGGAGTCGACTTAATTCGACTGCGATAGATGAATCATTGAATGAAATAATACAATTGGAGAAAAGCGATCTAATTATAATTAAAGTGTAAAATAGAGAAACGTGAAAGTTTCTAGAATATTTTGCCGGATTAAAGGATGTAAGTGAATAGTCTCCTGAGATTAAAGGAAGATGCATACATTAAGGTTATTTTCCTACAATTACATCTGAAAACGATAGATGAAGCAATGAATGGAATAATACAATTGGAGAAAAACGATCTAATTATAATTAAGGAGTAAAATAGAGAAATGCGAGAGATTCGAGAATATTTTGCCGAATTACAGGATGTAAGTGAATAGACTCCTGAGATTAATGGAAGATGCATACATTAATGTTATTTATCTACAATTTCATCTGAAAAAATAAGATGAAGCAATGAATGGAATAATACAATTGGAGAAAAGCGATCCAGTTATAATTAAGGAGTAAAATACAGAAACGCGAAAGTGTCGAGAATATTTTGCAGGATTACAGGATGTAAGCGAATAACCTCTTGAGAGTAATGGAAGATGCAAACATTAAGGTTATTTTCCCACAAATTCATCTGAAAACAATCGATGAAGAAATAAATGGAATAATACAATTGGAGAAAAGCGATCTAATTAGAATTAAGGAGTAAAGTAGAGAAACGCGAAATTTTCGATAATATTTTGCCGTATTACAGGATGTAGATGAATAGCCTTCTGAGATTAATGGAAGATGCATACATTAAGGTTATTTTCCCACAATTCAAAATGAAAACAATAGATGAAGCAATGAATTGAAAAATACAGTACGAGAAAAGCGATTTAATTATAATTAAGGAGAAAATAGAGAAACGCGATAGTTTCGAGAATATTTTGCCGGATTACAGGATGTAGATGAATAGCCACCTGAGATTAACGGAAGATGCATATATTAAGGTAATTTTAGCAACACTTTCATCTGAAAAAATAGATGAATCAATGAATGGAATAATACAATTAGAGAAAAGCGATCTAATTATAATTAAATAGTAAAATAGAGAAACGCGAAAGATTCGAGAATATTTAGCCGAATTAGTGGATGTAAGTGAATAGCCTCCTGAGATTTATGGAAGATGCACACTTTCAGGTTAGTTTCCCACAATCTCATCTTAAAACAATAGATGAAGCAATGAATGGAACAATACAATCGGAGAAAAGCGATCTAATTATAATTAAGTAGTAAATATAGAAACACGAATGTTTCGAGAATATTTTGCTTAATTAAAGGATGTAAGTGAATAGCCTACTCAGATTAATGCAAGATGTATACATTAAGGTTATTTTCGCACAATTTCATATGAAAACAATTGATGAAGCAATGAATGGAATAATACAATCGGTGAAAAGCGATCTAATTATAATGAAGGAGTAAAATAGAGAAACACGAATATTTCGAGAATATTTTGCCGCATTACAAGATGTAAATAGACTCCTGAGATTAATGGAAGATGCATACATTAAGCTTATTTTCTTAGTATTGCATCTGAAAATAATAGATGAAGCAATGAATGGAATAATACAGTTGGAGAAAAGCAATTTAATTATAATTAAGGAGTAAATAGAGAAACGCGAAAGCGTCGAAATTATTTTGCAGGATTATAGGATGTAAGGAAATAGACTCCTAAGATTAATGGAAGATGCATACATTAAGCTTATTTTCCCAATATTTCATCTTAAAACAATAGAAGAAGCAAAGAATGGAATAATACAATTGGCGAAAACGATCTAATTATAATTAAGGAGTAAATAGAGAAACGCGAAAGTGTCGAGAATATTTTGCAGGATTATAGAATGTAAGTAAATAGACTCCTGAGATTAATGGAAGATGCATACATTAAGGTTATTTTCCCGGTATTTCATCTGAAAACAATAGATGAAGCAATGAATAGAATAATACAATCGGAGAAAAGCGATCTAATTATAATTAAGGAGTAAATATAGAAGCGCGAAAGTTTCGAGAATATTTTGCCGAATTACAGGTAGTAAGTGAATAGCCTCCTCAGATTAATTCAAGATGCATATATTAAGGTTATTTTCCCAAAATTTCATCTGAAAACAATGTATGAAGCAATGAATGGTATAATACAATCGGAGAAATGCGATCTAATTATAATTAAAGAGTAAAATAGAGAAACGCGAATGAGTCGAGAATATTTTGCAGGATTATAGGATGTAACTGAATAGCATCCTGAAATTAATGGAAGATGCAGACATTAAGGTTATTTTCTTACAATTACATCTGAAAACTATAGATGAATCAATGAATGGAATATTACAATTGGAGAAAAGCGATCTAATTATAATTAAGGAGTTAAATAGAGAAACTCAAAAGATTCGAGACCATTTTGCCGGATTACAGGATGTAACTGAATAGCGTCTTGAGATTAATGGAAGATGCACACATTAAGGTTATTTTCTTACAATTTTATTTGAAAACAATAGATGAATCAATGAATGGAATAATAGAATTTGAGAAAAGCGATCTAATTATAATTAAGTAGTAAAATAGAGAAACACTAAAGTTTCGTGAATATTTTGACGGATTAGAGGATGTATCTGAATAGCCTCCACAGATTAATGGTAGATGCACAGGTTAAGGTCATTTTCTTACAATTTCATCTGAAAACGATAGATGAATCAATGAATGGAATAAAACAATTGGAGAAAAGCGATCTAATTATAATTATGGAGTAAAATAGAAAAAAACGAAAGGTTTCGAGAATATTTTGACGGATTACAGGATGTAGCTGCATAGCCTACTCAGATTAATAGAAGAGGCACACGTTAAGTTTATTTTCTTACAATTTCATCTGAAAACAATAGATGAATCAATAAATGGAATAATACATTTGGAGAAAGGCGATCTAATTATAATAAAGGAGTAAAATAGAGAAACGCGAAAGTTTCGAGAATATTTTGACGGATTACAGGATGTAACTGAATAGACTCCTGATATTAATGGAAGATGCACACATTAAGTTTATTTTCTTACAAATTCATCTGAAAACTATAGATGAATCAATGAATGGTATAATACAACTGGGGAAAAGCGATCTAATTATAATTAAGGTGTAAAATAGAGAAACGCGAATGTTTCGAGTATATTTTGCCGGATTACAGGATGTAACTGAATAGCCTCCTGAGATTAATGGAAGATGCACACGTTATTGTTATTTCTTACATTTTCATCTGAAAACAATTGATGAATCAATGAATGGAATAATAAAATTGGAAAAAATCGATGTAATTATAATTAAGGAGTAAAATAGAGAAACGCGAATGTTTCGAGAATATTTTGCCGGATTACAGGATGTAACTGAATAGCCTCCTGAGATTAATGGAACATGCACGTTCAGTTTATTTTCATACAATTTCATCTGAAAACAATAGATGAATCAATGAATAGAATAATAAAATTGGAGAAAAGCGATCTAATTATAATTAAGGAGTAAATTGAGAAAAGCGAATGTTTCGAGAATATTTTGACGGATTACAGTATGTAACTGAATAGCCTCCTGAGATTAATGGAAGATGTACACGTTAAGGTTATTTTCACATAATTTCATCTGAAAACAATAGATGAATCAATGAATGGAATAATACATTTGGAGAAAATCGATCTAATTATATTTAAGGAGTAAAATAGAGAAACGCGAAAGTTTCGAGAATGTTTTACCGGATTACAGGATGTAACTGAATAGACTCCTCAGATTAATGGAAGATGCACACGTTAAGGTTATTTTCACTTAATTTCATCTGAAAAAAATAGATGAATCAATGAATGGAATAATACATTTGGAGAAAAGCGATCTAATTATAATTAAGTTTTAAAATAGAGAAACGTGAATAGTTCGAGAATATTTTACCGGATTACAGGATGTAACGGAATAGACTACTCAGATTAATGGAAGATGCACACGTTAAGGTTATTTTCACATAATTTCATCTGAAAACAAAAGATGAATCAATGAATGGAATAATACATTTGGAGAAAAGCGATCTAATTATAATTAAGTAGTAAAATAGAGAAACGCGAATGTTTGGATAATATTTTACCGGATTACAGGATGTAACTGAATAGACTCCTCAGATTAATGGAAGATGCACACGTTAATGTTATTTTCACATAATTTCATCTGAAAACAATAGATGAATCAATGAATGGAATAATACATTTGGAGAAAAGCGATCTAATTATAATTAAGGAGTAAAATAGAGAAACGCGAATGTTTCGAGAATGTTTTACCGGATTACAGGATGTAACTGAATAGACTCCTCAGATTAATGAAAGATGCACACGTTAAGTTTATTTACATATATTTTCATCTGAAATCAATAGATGAATCAATGAATGGAATAATACATTTGGAGAAAAGCGATCTAATTATAATTAAGGAGTAAAATAGAGAAACGCGTATGTTTCGAGAGTATTTTAAAGGATTACAGGATGTAACTGAATAGACTCCTCAGATTAATGGAAGACGCACACGTTAAGGTTATTTTCACATGATTTCATCTGAAAACTATAGATGAATCAATGAATGGAATAATACATTTGGAGAAAAGCGATCTAATTATAATTAAGTAGTAAAATAGAGAAACGCGAATGTTTGGATAATATTTTACCGGATTACAGGATGTAACTGAATAGACTCCTCAGATTAATGGAAGATGCACACGTTAATGTTATTTTCACATAATTTCATCTGAAAACAATAGATGAATCAATGAATGGAATAATACATTAGGAGAAAAGCGATCTAATTATAATTAATGAGTAAAATGGAGAAACGCGAATGTTTCGAGAATATTTTACTGGATTACAGTATGCAACTGAATAGACTCCTCATAATAATGGAAGTTGCACACGTTAAGGTTATTTTCACATAATTTCATCTGAAAACAATAGATGAATCAATGAATGGAATAATGCATTTGGAGAAAAGCGATCTTATTATAATTAAAGAGAAAAATACAGAAACGCGAATGTCTCGAGAATATTTTACTGGGTTACAGGAAGTAACTGAATAGACTCCTTAGATTAATGGAAAATGCAGACGTTAGGGTTATTTTCACATAATTTCATATGAAAAAAATAGATGAATCAATGAATGGAATAATACATTTGGAGAAAAGCTATCTAATTATAATTAACGAGTAAAATAGAGAAACGCGAATGTTTCGAGAATATTTTACTGTATTACAGGATGTAACTGAATAGACTCCTCAGATTAATGGAAGATCCACACATTAAGGTTATTTTCTCATAATTTCATCTGAAAACAATAGGTGAATCAATGAATGGAATAATACATTTCGAGAACAGAGATCTAATTATAATTAAGGTGTAAAATATAGAAACGCGTATGTTTCGAGAATATTTTACTGGATTACAGGATATAACTGAATAAACTCCTCAGAGTAATGGAAAATGCACACGTTATGGTTATTTTCACTTAATTTCATCTGAAAACAATAGATGAATCAATGAATGGAATAATACAATTGGAGAAAAGCGATCTAATCATAATTAAGTTTTAAAATAGAGAAACGCGAATGTTTCGGGAATATTTTACTGGATTACAGGATGTAACTGAATAGATTACTCAGATTAATGGAAGATGCACACGTTAATGTTATTTTCACATAATTTCATCTGAAAACAATAGATGAATCAATGAATGGAATAATACATTTGGAGAAAAGCGACCTAATTATAATTAAGGAATAAAATAGAGAAACACGAATATTTCGAGAATATTTTGCCGCATTACAAGATGTAACTGAATAGACTCCTCAGGTTAATGGAAGATGCACACGTTAAGGTTATTTTCACATAATTTCATCTGAAAACAATAGATGAATCTATGAATGGAATAATACATTTGGAGAAAGCGATCTAATTATAATTAAGTAGTAAAATAAAGAAACGCGAATGTTTCGAGAATATTTTACTGAATTACAGGATGTAACTGAATAGACTCCTGAGATTAATGGAAGATGCACACGTTAAGGTTATTGTCACATAATTTCATCTGAAAACAATAGATGAATCAAAGAATGGAATAATACATTTGGAGAAAAGCGATCTAATTATATTTAAGGAGTAAAATAGAGAAACGCGAATATTTCGAGAATATTTTACTGGATTACAGGATGTAACTGAATAGACATCTCAGATTAATGGAAGATGCACACATTAACGTTATTTTCATATAATTTCATCTGAAAACAATAGATGAATCAATGAATAGAACAATACAATTGGAGAAAAGCGATCTAATAATAATTAAGTGGTAAAATAGAGAAACGCGAATGTTTCGAGAATATTTTAATGGATTACAGGATGTAACTGAATAGACTCCTGAGATTAATGGAAGATGCACACGTTAAGGGTATTTTCACATAATTTCATCTGAAAACAATAGATGAATCAATGAATGGAATAATAGATTTGGAGAACAGCGATCTAATTATAATTAAGGAGTAAAATAGAGAAACGCGAATGTTTCGTGAATATTTTACTTAATTACAGGATGTAACTGAATAGACTACTGAGATTAATGGAAGATGCACACATTTAGGTTATTTTCACATAATTCCATCTGAAAAAAATAGATGAATCAATGAATGGAATAATACATTTGGAGAAAACCGATCTAATTATAATTAAGGAGTAAAATAGAGAAACGCGAATGTTTCGAGAATATTTTACTGGATTACAGGATGTAACTGAATAGACAACTCAGATTAATGGAAGATGCACACTTTAAGTTATTTTCACATAATTTCATCTGAAAACAATAAATGAATCAATGAATGGAATAATACATTTGGAGAAAAGCGATCTAATTATAATTAAGGAATAAAATAGAGAAACACAAATGTTTCGTGAATATTTTGCCGTATTAGAAGATGTAACTGAATAGACTCCTCACATTAATGGAAGATGCACACGTTAAGGTTATTTTCACATAATTTCATGTGAAAACAATAGATGAATCAATGAATGTAATAATACATTTGGAGAAAAGCGATCTAATTATAATGAAGGAGAAAATAGAGGAACGCGAATGTTTCGAGAATATTTTACTGGATTACAGGATATAACTAAATAGACTCCTCAGAGTAATGGAAGATGCTCACGTTAAGGTTATTTTCACATAAGTTCATCTGAAAACAACATATGAATCAATAAATGGAATAATACATTTGGATAAATGCGATCTAATAATAATTAAGGAGTAAAATAGAGAAACGCGAATCTTTCGAGAATATTTTACTGGATTACAGGATGAAACTGAATAGACAACTCAGATTAATGGAAGATGCACACTTTAAGTTATTTTCACATAATTTCATCTGAAAACAATAAATGAATCAATGAATGGAATAATACATTTGGAGAAAAGCGATCTAATTATAATTAAGGAATAAAATAGAGAAACACAAATGTTTCGTGAATATTTTGCCGTATTAGAAGATGTAACTGAATAGACTCCTCACATTAATGGAAGATGCTCACGTTAAGGTTATTTTCACATAATTTCATGTGAAAACAATAGATGAATCAATGAATGTAATAATACATTTGGAGAAAAGCGATCTAATTATAATGAAGGAGAAAATAGAGGAACGCGAATGTTTCGAGAATATTTTACTGGATTACAGGATATAACTAAATAGACTCCTCAGAGTAATGGAAGATGCTCACGTTAAGGTTATTTTCACATAAGTTCATCTGAAAACAACATATGAATCAATAAATGGAATAATACATTTGGATAAATGCGATCTAATAATAATTAAGGAGTAAAATAGAGAAACGCGAATCTTTCGAGAATATTTTACTGGATTACAGGATGGAACGTTATAGATTCCTCAGATTAATGGAAGTTGCACACGTTAAGATTGTTTTCGCATAACTTCATCTGAAAACAATAGATGAATCAATGAATTGAATAATACATTTGGAGAAAAGGGTTCTAATTATAATTAAGGAGTAAAATAGAGAAACGCGAAAGTTTCGAGTATATTTTACTGGATTACAGTATGTAACTGAATAGACACCTCAGATTAATGGAAGATGCACACGTTAAGTTTATTTTCACATAATTTCATCTGAAACAATAGATGAATCAATGAATGGGATAATACATTTGGAGAAAACCGATCTGACTATAATTAAGGAATAAAATAGAGAAACACGAATGTCTCGATAATATTTTGCCGTATTACAAGTTGTAACTTAATAGACACATCAGATTAATGGAAGATGCACACGTCAAGGTTATTTTCTTACAATTTCATCTGAAAACAATAGATGAATCAATGAATGGAATAATACATTTGGAGAAAAGCGACCTAATTATAATTAAGAAGTAAAATAGAGAAACACGAATGTTTCGAGAATATTTTGCCGTATTACAAGATGTAACTGAATAGACTACTCAGATTAATGGAAGATGCACACGTTAAAGTTATTTTCACATAATTTCATCAGAAAACAATCGATGAATCAATGAATGGAATAATACAATTGGAATAAAGCGATCTATATAAAATTATTAAGGAGTAAAATAGAGAAACGCGAATGTTTCGAGAATATTTTACTGGATTACAGGATATAACTGAATAGACTTCTGAGATTAATGGAAGATGCACACGTTTAGGTTATTTTCACATAATTTCATCTGAAAACAATAGATGAATCAATGAATGGAATAATACATTTGGAGAAAAGCGATCTAATTATAAATAAGGAATAAAATAGAGAAACGCGAATGTTTCGAGAATATTTTACTGAATTACAGGATGTAACTGAATAGACTCCTGAGATTAATGGAAGATGCACACGTTAAGGTTATTTTCACATAATTTCATCTGAAAACAATAGATGAATCAATGAATGGAATAATACATTTGGAGAAAAGCGATCTAATTATAATTAAGTAGCAAAATAGAGAAACGCGAATGTTTCGAGAATATTTTACTGGATTACAGGATGTAACTGAATAGACTCCTCAGATTAATTGAAGATGCACACGTTAAGGTTATTTTCACATAATTTCATCTGAAATCAATAGATGAATCAATGAGTGGAATAATACATTTGGAGAAAATCGATCTAATTATAATTAAGGAGTAAAATAGAGAAACACGAATGTTTCGTGAATATTTTGACGGATTACAGGATGTAACTGAATAGCCTCCTCAGGTTAATGGAAGATGGACACGTTAAGGTTATTTTCACATAATTTCATCGGAAAACAATCTGAATAGCCTCCTCAGGTTAATGGAAGATGGACACGTTAAGGTTATTTTCACATAATTTCATCGGAAAACAATAGTTGAATCACTGAATGGTATAATACATTTGGAGAAAAGCGATCTAATTAAAATGAAGGAGTAAAATAGAGAAACGCGAATGTTTCGAGAATATTTTTCCGGATTACAGGATATAACTGAAGAGACTCCTCAGATTAATGGAAGATGCACACGTTAAGGTTATTTTCACATAATTTCATCTGAAAACAATAGATGAATCAATGAATGGAATAATACATTTGGAGAAAAGGGATCTTATTATAAATAAGGAGTAAAGCAGAGAAACGCGAATGTTTCGAGAATATTTTACCGGATTACAGTATGTAACTGAATAGACTCCTCAGATTCATGGAAGATGCAGACGTTAAGGTTATTTTCACATAATTTCATCTGAAAACACTAGATGAATCAATGAATGGAATAATACATTTGGAGAAAAGCGATCTAATTATAATTAAGGAGTAAAATAGAGAAACTAGAATGTTTCGAGAATATTTTACTGGATTACAGGATGTAACTGAATAGACTCCTGAGATTAATGGAAGATGCACACGTTAAGGTTATTTTCACATAATTACATCTCAAAACAATAGATGAATCAATGAATGGAATAATACATTTGGAGAAAAGTGATCTAATTATAATTAATGAGTAAAACAGAAAAGCGCGAATGTTTCGAGAATATTTTCCGGATTGCACGATATAACTGAATGGACTCCTCAGATTAATGGAAGATGCACACGTTAAGGTTATTTTCACATAATTTCATCGGAAATCAATAGATGAATCAATGAATGGAAGAATACATTTGGAGAAAAGCGATCTAGTTATAATTAAGGAGTAATATATAGAAACACGAATGTTTCGAGAATATCTTGACTGATTACAGGAAGTAACTGAATAGACTCCTCAGATTAATGGAAGATGCACACGTTAAGGTTATATTCACATAATTTCATCTGAAAACAATAGGTGAATCAATGAATGGAATAATACATTTGGAGAAAAGTGATCTAATTATAATTGAGGAGTAAAATAGAGAAACGCGAATGTTTCGAGAATATTTCACCGGATTACAGGATGTATCTTAATAGACTCCTCAGATTAATGGAAGATGCACAAGTTAAGTTGATTTTCTTACAAATTAATCTGAAAAGAATAGATGAATCAATGAATGGAATAATACATTTCGAGAAAATCGATCTAATTATAATTAAGGAGTAAATTAGAGAAACGCGAATGATTCGAGAAAGTTTTGCCGGCTTACAGGATGTAACTGAATAGCCTCCTCAGATTAATGGAAGATGCACACGTTAAGGTTCTTTTCTTACAATTTCATCTGAAAACAATAGATGAATCAATGAATGGAATAATAAATTTGGAGAAAAGCGATCTAATTATAATTAAGGTGTAAAATAGAGAAACGCGAAAGTTTCGAGAATATTTTTCCGTATTACAGGATGTAACTAAATAGCCTCCTCAGATTAATTGAAGATGCACACTTTAAGGTTATTTTCTTACAATTTCATCTGAAAACAATAGATGAAGCAATGAATGGAATAATACAATTAGAGAAAAGCGATCTAAATATAATTAATGAGTAAAATAGAGAAACGCGAATGTTTCGAGAATGTTTTGCCAGATTATAGGATGTAACTGAATAGCCTCCTCAGATTAATGGAAGATGCAGATGTTAAGGTTATTTTCATACAATTTCAACGAAAAACAATAAATTAATCAAGGAATGGAATAATACAATTAGAGAAAAGCGATCTAAATAATATTAATGAGTAAAATAGAGAAACGCGAATGTTTCGAGAATGTTTTGCCAGATTACAGGATGTAACTGAATAGCCTCCTCAGATTAATGGAAGATGCACACGTTAAGGTTATTTTCTTACAATTTCTTCTGAAAACAATGGGTGAATCAATGAATGAAATAATACAATTGGAGGAAAGCGATCTAATTATAATTAAGGAATAAAATAGAGAGACGCGAATGTTCCGAGAATATTTTACCGGATTACAGGATGTAACTGAATAGACACCTCAGATTAACGGAAGATGCACACGTTAAGGTTCTTTTCACCAAATTTCATATGTAAACAATAGATGAATCAATGAATGGAATAATTCTTTTGGAGAAGTGCAATCTAATTATAATTAAGGAGTAAAATAGAGAAACGCGAATGTTTCGGGAATATTTTACCGGATTCCAGGATGTCACTGAATAGACTCCACAGATTATAGGAAGATGCACACGTTAAGGTTATTTTTACATAATTTCATCTGAAAAAAATAGATGAATCAATGAATGGAATAATACATTTAGAGAAATGTGATCTAATTATAATTATGGAGTAAAATATAGAAACGCGAATGTTTCGAGAATATTTTACCGGATTACAGGATGTAACTGAATAGACTCCTCAGAATAATGGAAGATGCACACGTCAAGGTTATTTTCACATAATTTCATCTGAAAACAATGGATGAATCAATGAATGAAATAATACAATAGGAGAAAAGCGATCTAATTATAATTAAGGATTAAAATTGATAAACGGGAATGGTTCGATAATATTTTAGCGCATTACAGGATGTAAGTGAATAGAGTCCAGATATTAATGGAAGATGCACACGTTAAGGTTATTTTCACATAGTTTCATCTGAAAAAAATGGATGAAACAATGAATGAAATAATACAATTTGAGAAAAGCGATCTAATTATTATTAAGGAGTAAAATAGAGAAACGCTAATGTTTCGAGGATATTTTACCGGATTACAGGATGTAACTGAATAGATTCCTCATATTAATTGAAGATGCACACGTTAAGGTTATTTTCTTACAATTTCATCTGAAAACAATAGATGAATCAATGAATAGAATAATACAATTGGAGTAAAGCGATCTAATTATAATTAAGGAGTGAAATAGAGAAACGCGAAAGTTTCGAGAATATTTTTCCGGATTACAGGATGTAACTGAATAGACTCCTCAGATTAATGGAAGATGCACACGTTAAGGTTATTTTCACATAACTTCATCTGAAAACAATGGATGAATCAATGAATGAAATAAGACAATTGGAGAAAAGCGATCTAATTATAATTAAGGAGTAAAATAGAGAATCGCGAACGCTGTGAGAATATTTTGCCGAATTACAGGATGCAACTGAATAGCCTGCTCAGATTAATGGAATATGCACACGTTAAGTTTATCTTGTTACAATTTCATCTCAAAACAATAGATGTATCCATGAATGGAATAATACAATTGGAGAAAAGCAATCTAATTATAATTAAGGAGCAACATAGAGAAACGCGAATGTTTCGAGAATATTTTGCAGGATTATAGGATGTAACTGAATAGCCTCCTCAGATTAATGGAAGTTGCACACATTAAGGTTATTTTCTTGCAATTTCATCTGAAAAAAATACATGAATCAATGAATGGAATTATACAATTGGATAAAAGCTATCTAATTATAATTAAGGAGTAAATAGACGAATGCGAATGTTTCGTGAATATTTTGCCGGATTTCAGGATATAACTGAATAGCCTCCTGAGATTAATGGAAGATGGACACGTCAAGTTAATTTTCCCTCAATTTCATCTGAAAACAATGGATGAATCAAGGAATGGAATAATACAATTGGAGAAAAGCGATCTAATTATAATTAAGGAGTAAAATAAAGAAACGCGAATGTTTCGAGAATATTTTACCGGATTACAGGATGTAACTGAATATCCTCCTCAGATTAATGGAAGATGCACACGTTAAGGTTATTTTCTTACAATTTCATCTGAAAACAATATATGAATCAATGAATGGAATAATACAATTGGAGAAAAGCGATCTAATTATAATTAAGGTGTAAAATAGAGAATCGCGAACCTTGTGAGAATATTTTGCCGGATTACAGGATGTAACTGAATAGACTCCTGAGATTAATGGAAGATGGACACGTTAAGGTATTTTTCCCATAATTTCATCTGAAAACAATGGATGAATCAATGAATGGAATAATACAATTGGAGAAAAGCGATATAATTATAATTAAGGGGTAAAATAGAGAAACCTGAATGTTTCGAAAATATTTTCCCGGATTCCAAGACGTAACTGAATAGACACCTGAGATTACTGGAAGAATCACACCTTATGGTCATTTTCCCACAATTAGTAAAATAGAGAAACGCGAATGTTTCGAGAATATTTTGCCGGATTACAGGATGTAAATGAATAGCCTCCTCAGATTAATGGAAGATGCACGCGTTAAGTTTATTTTCTTACAATTTCGTCTGAAAACAATAGATGAATTAATGAATGCAATAATACAATTCGAGAAAAGCGATCTAATTATAATTAAGGAGTAAAGTAGAGAAACGCGAAAGTTTCGAGAATATTTCGCCGGATTACAGGACGTAAATCTATTGCCTCCTGAGATTGATGGATGATACACACTTTAAGGTTATTTTCTTACAATTTCATCTGAAAACAATTGATGAATCAATGAATGGAATAATACAATTGGAGAAAAGGGATCTAATTATAATTAAGGAGTAAAATAGAGAAAGGCGAATACTTGGAGAATATTTCGCCTGATTACAGGATGTAACTGAATAGCCTCCTCAGATTAATGGAAGATGCACACGTTAAGTTTATTTAGTTACAATTTCATCTGAAAACAATCGATGAATCAATGAATTGAATAATACAATTGGAGGAAAGCGATCTAAGAATAATTAAGCATTAAAATAGAAAAACCCTAATGTTTCGTGAAAGTTTTTCCGGATTAAAGGATGTAACTGAATAGCCTCCTCAGATTAATGGAAGTTGCACACATTAAGGTTATTTTCTTGCAATTTCATCTGAAAACAATAGATGAATCAATGAATGGAATAATACAATTGGAGAAAAGCGATCTAATTATAATTAAGGAGTAAATAGACTAATGCCAATGTTTCGTGAATATTTTGTCGGATTTCAGGATATAACAGAATAGCCTCCTGAGATTTATGGAAGATGGACACGTTTAGGTTATTTTCACACAAATCCATTTGAAAACAATGGATGAATCAATGAATGGAATAATACTATTGGAGAAAAGCGATCTTATTAAAATTAAGCAGTAAAATAGAGAAAGGCGAATGTTTCGAGAATATTTTGCCGGATTACAGGATGTGTCTGTATAGCCACCTGAGGTTAATGGAAGATGCACACGTTAAGGTTATTTTCTTACAATTTCGTCTGAAAAAAATAGATGGATTACTGAATGGAATAATACAATTGGAGAAAAGCGACCTAATTATAACTAAGGAGTAAAATAGAGAAACGCGAATGTTTCGAGAATATTTCGCCGGATTACAGGACGTAACTCTATTGATTCCTGAGATTGATGGAAGATGCACATTTTAAGGTTATTTTCTTACAATTTCATCTGAAAACATTATATGAATCAATGAATGGAATAATACAATTGGTGAAAAGGGATCTAATTATAATTAAGGAGTTAATTAGAGAAAGGCGAATACTTGGAGAATATTTCGCCTGATTACAGGATGTAACTGAATAGCCTCCTCAGAATAATGTAAGATGCACACGTTACGTTTATTTTGTTAAAATTTCATCTGAAATCGATGAATCAATGAATGGAATAATACATTTCGATCTAATTATTTTTCAGGAGTAAAATAGACAAACGCTAATGTTTCGAGATTGTTTTGCCGGATTAAGGATGCAACTGAATAGCCTCCTCAGATTAATGGAAGATGGACACATTAAGGTTATTTTTTACAATTGCATCTGCAAACAATAGATGAATCAATGAATGGAATAATACAATTGGAGAAAAGCGATCTAATTAAAATTAAGCCGTAAAATAGAGAATCGCGAATGCTTCGAGAATATTTTGCCGGATTACAGGATGTAAGTGAATAGCCTCTTGAGATTAATGGAAGATGCACACGTTAAGGTTATTTTCCTACAATTTCATCTGAAAACAATAGATGAATCGATGAATGAAATAATAAATTGGAGAAAAGCGATATAATTATAATTAAGGCGTAAAATAGAGAAACGCGAATATTTCGAGAATATTTTGCAAGATTACAGGATGTAAGTGAATAGCCCTCTGAGATTAATAGAAGATGCATACATTAAGGTTATTTTCCCACCGTTTCATCTAAAAAAAGGATGAAGAAATGAATGGAATAAGACAATTGGAGAAAAGCCATCTAATTATAATTAAGGTGTAAAATTGAGAAAGGCGAAATTTTCCTGAATATTTTGCCTGATTACAGGATCTAAGTGAATAGCCTCTTGAGATTGATGGAAGATGCATACATTAAGGTTATTTTCCCACAATTTCATCTGAAAACAATAAATGAAGCAATGAATGAAATAAAGCAATTGGATAAAAACGATCTAATTATAATTAAGGTGTAAAATAGAGAAACACGAAAATTTCGAGAATATTTTGCAGGATTACAGGATGTAAGTGAATAACCTTTTGAGATTAATGGAAGAAGCATACATTAAGGCAATTTTCCCACAATTTCATCTGAAAACAATAAATCAAGCAATGAATGAAATAAAGCAATTGGATAAAAACGATCAAATTATAATTACCGAGTAAAATAGAGAAACGCGAAATTTTCGAGAATATTTTGCAGGATAACAGGATGTAAGTGAGTAGCCTCCTGAGATTAATGGAAGTAGCATACATTAAGGTTATTTTCCCACATTTTCATCTGAAAACAATAGATGAATCAATGAATGAAATAAAGCGATTGGATAAAAACGATCTAATTATAATTAAGGACTAAAATAGAGAAACACGAAATTTTCGAGAATATTTTGAAGGATTACAGGATGGAAGTGAATATCCTCCTGAGTTTATTGGAAGATGCATATATTAAGGTTATTTTCCCACAGTTTCATCTGAAAACAATGGATGAAGCAATGAATAGAATAATACAATCGGAGAAAAGCGATCTAATTATAAGTTAGGAGTAAAATAGAGAAACGTGAAATTTTCGAGAATATTTTGCCGGATTGCAGGATGTAAGTGAATAGATTCCTGAGATTAATGGAAGATGCATACATTAAGGTTATTTTCCGACAATTTCATCTGAAAACAATATATGAAGCAATGAATGGAATAACACAATCGGAGAAAAACGATCTAATTATAATTAAGGAGTAAAATAGGGAAACGTGAAATTTTCGAGAATATTTTGCCGGATTACAGGATGTAAGTGAATAACCTCCTGAGATTAATGGGAAATGCATACATTAAGGTCATTTGCCCACAATTTCATCTGAAACCAATAGATGAAGCAATAAATGGAATAATACAATCGAAGAAAAGCGATCTAATTATAATTAAGGTGTAAAATATAGAAATGCGAAACTTTGGAGAATATTTTGCTGGATTATAGGATGTAAGTAAATAAACTCATGAGATTAATGGAAGATGCATACATTAAGGTCATTTTCCTACAATTTCCTGTGAAAACAATACATGAAGCAATAAATGGAATAATACAATCGAAGAAATGCTATCTAATTTTAATTAATGAATAAAATAGAGAAATGCGAACGTTTCGAGTATATTTTCCCGGATTAGAAGGTGAAAGTGAATAGCCTCCTGAGATTAATGGAAGATGCATACATTAATGTTATTTTCCTACAATTTCATCTGAAACCAATAGATGTAGCAATAAATGAAATAATACAATCGAAGAAAGCGATCTAATTATAATTAAGTATTAAAACAGGGAAACTGAAAATTTCGAGAATATTTTGCCGGATTACAGGATGTAAATCAATACCCTCCCGATATTAATGTAAGATGCATGCATTAATGTTTTTTCCTACAATTTCATCTGAAACCAATAGATGAAGCAATAAATGGAATAATACAATCGAAGAAAAGCGTTCTAATTATAATACGGCGTGAAATAGAGAAACTTGTAAGTTTCGATAATATTTTGCGGGATTGCATGATGTAAATTAATAGCCTCCTGAGATTAATGAAAGAATTATACATTATGGCTATTTTCCTACAATTTCATCTGAAACCAATAGATGAAGCAATAAATGGAATAATACAATCGAAGAAAAGTGATCTAATTATAAATGATGACTAAAATAGAGAAATGTGATCGTTTCGAGAATATTTTGCCGGATTACAAGATATAATTTGATATTCTCCTGAGATTAATGGATGCATCTATTAAGGTTGTTTTCCCACAATTTCATCTGAAAACTATAGATGAAGCAATAAATGGAATAATCCAAACGAAGAAAAAATTTCTAATGATAAGGAAGGAGTAAAGAAGAGTAATGTCAATTTTTCGATAATATTTTGACGGATTTCAGGATGTATGTTAATGGCCTATTGCGATTAATAGAAGATACCTACAGGAATGTTATTTTCCTACAGTTTTATCTGAAAACAATGGATGAATATATAAATGGAATGATACAATCGAACAGAAGCGTTCTAATTAAAATAAGGCTTAAAAATAGAGGACCCCTTTCGGATTATCCGAGTTCGTGCGAATGCCTTTTGGGTTACATAACGCCGCTCAAATCTTCCAGAGACTAATCGACGAAGTATTTAGAGGTTTACCTTTCATATATGCCTACGTAGACGATGTTTTAATCGCCAACCAAAACCGAAAAGAACACAAACTGCATTCGGAACAAGCTTTCCAAAGAATTTCGTATTTTGGACTCAAAATCTATGTCCACAAGTGTGTTTTTGGAGAACCAAAAATAAATATCCACAGACATGAAATTGACCACGAAGGTATTTCACCTTTACCAGACAAATTAGAAGCAATTCCCAATTTTCTGCAAGCAACGTCACTAAGACAATTGCGAAGATTTATAGGCCTTATCAATTATTACAGGAGATTTATACGCAATTGTTCAGCGGTAGTGTCACCTTTGACAAACCTACTAAGAACAAGAACAAAAAGATTATGTTACAGGAAAACACTCTCGAAGCATTCAACAATGCCAAAACAGCTTTAGCTAACTTTACTAAGCAGAATTACATCAATGATAGCGAGAAAATTAAGCTTACCCTCACAACAGAGGCTTCATCAACAACTGTAGGTGCGGTTTTACACCAAATCTTGGATAAATAAATCACACCTATATCGTTCTTCTCCGCTAAACTAAATAAGGCACAAACTAAATGAGGCACATTTTCGAGAGAGCTATTAGCAATATATCTTTTCGTTAAACATTTTCAGCACCTCCTGGAGGGCAGAGATTTCACCATATACACAGACCATAAACCATTAACATATGCATTACACACACATACTAACAAATATAATCGGCGGAAAATCAGACACCTAGATGATATTTTCCAATTCTCCTCAGATATCAGATATGTGACAGGTCAAGAAAACATAGTGGCAGATGCATTATCACGTGCCACAATTGCTTCTTTAGATTTTAGTTCTTTGAACCTCGAATTAATCGCCAAAGAACAAACCACAGACAGTATACTCCAAGAAGTACAGCAAAGCACATCGCTAAAATTAGTTGAACTACCTGTTCCATTCTGGGATTTTATTGTGACATTTCACAAACTCAACCACGAGCTTACATACCACCAAACTTGACAGAAAGTATTCAAGGACTTTCATACATTGTCTCACCCAGGAATGCGTGCGACTTTGAAGTTAATTACTGAACGTTTTGTTTGGCCAAATATGTCAACTGATGTAAGAAATTGGAAAAAATCTTGTTTGTCATGCCAGAAGAACAAGATAAATAAGCACACCAAATCACCCGCATGCACATTCAGCACAACTGATGCAAGATTCATGAACATACACGTTGATATTATAGGACCTTTACCTTGTTCTCAAGGATATACATATATCCTTACTATCATAGATAGGCTTACTCGCTGGCCTGCTGCAATGGCAATCAAAGATATTACAGCCACAACAATAGCTAAAACTATCCTTACTAAATGGATCGCAATATTTGGTGTACCTTCAGTAATCACAACAGACAGAGGAGCTCAGTTCCATTGTACATTATTTAGAGAGTTCAATCACCCACCCGGAACTTGACGCATAAAAACTACATCTTACCATCCGTGTGCAAACGGAATGGTCGAACGTTTCCACAGACAGTTGAGGACAGCTCTAGCAATGAAACAAAACAAAACAAAACTAATTGGCTAGAAAACTTACCACTGGTGCTTTTATCAATCAGAAACATTGTCAAAGAGGATTTGGGTGGTACACCAACTGAAATGGTTTTCGGCACATCACTGACTCTACACTGTGATGACAACACGAACATTTTGCCAACAGGAATTAAAACATAGAATGTCATCATTAACTTTTACACCTACACGGAAAGCAAACAAAAATATATACATACCAAATGACCTTTACACTTGCACATATATATTTATAAGAAATGACGGTGTAAAAAAACCTTTATGTTCAAACTACTCAGGTCCATACCAAGTTATTAACACAAAGGACAAATATTTCACCATCATGAAAGATGGAAAACATGACAGTATTGCTATCGATCGGATTAAACCGGCTTATGTCGATAACCAATTCTCACATCAACTACAAAAAGAAAAACATGAGCATTCAGACTGAAATATCACACAAAAGACGAATGAACAAACATCCAACAAAACAAATGACACCTCACCAGAGACAATAACAGAGAAGAATGTTACAACAAGATCTGGGAGACACGTGCATTGGACAAAACATTACAAAACATACCTGAGATATCAAATTATTGTTTCCTACATATCATTAGAAATAAATTTCTGGTGTTCTGGAGGGAGCCTTTGTTGTGTCCACTAAAATATCAAATACAATATTTATAAACCAATCCCACTCAAGACAAAACGTACATCTTAAAAGACACCAATAAAATCATAGAATACAAATCAGAATATTTGTTGTATTAGTCATAATTATTTTTAGGTAGATACCGACCAAATATCGTACGGACGCAGTAGAAGACATACCACGTGACCTTTTTTAGGGCCAATTAGGAATAAATAAATAATTTAATTCTGGAGCTGATTTTGTTCGGAAATCCGTTCCGAAAAGGGATACACGCGGCTGTCACCAAATTCCAGGCACCTCTCGCTTATGATCTTCATGACCTCATGTTAAAAGCGACAGCGTTGACAAACTTCAGACTACGGCAACACCGCCAACAGTAAGAAACAATTCCTATCTCTCGTATCCGCTTTTACAATGAATCACGCACACACATCTTGACTTTTTCATACAAACACACATATCACAACATTTTATTGTTTCTCACATACGTACACAAAGGGAGTTTATATTTTATTTCAGAACTTTATTATTAAACCAAACAAAAAGACACTACTTTCCAATCTATCATCAACTGCTTGTATTCTTGTCGCTATATGAAATTAATGTTTATTTGTTGAAACTACGTTGTCTTTTCTACTGAATTTTATTCCTTCAATGAAAATCGTGTGATTAGAGACGGTGAAATTACTAGCGACCCTGTAAAGCTATTTTGTTAATGTATTAATAGGTTCGATTTTCAAAAAAAGAGCGACATTTATTCTAAATTTTTGTTTAGAAAAGGAAAATAAGAATTGACACTCGTTTCTGTTTTATTTAAAATATAGGTTTTGAAATTTTCTTTAATTTCTTTCACTTTTATAATGAAATATTTGTGGAAAGCTTTTAGTAAAGTGAAATAAAAATTAAACTTTTTATTCTTCAGAAATTCTTCAGAAAGAAAAATGCTTACATTGTTAGATTTTAAATGCAAACAAATACCTTTTGACATATTAGTGGTGTGCATGAGTGAGAGCTAGAGAAAAAAAGACTGAATTTTCTGTCTCCACCATGAGGGAAGCCTGAAATTTAGATGCAATGTTTTACTCAGGGTATAAAAGGGGAGGTAATTCTGACTATTTTAATTTGGTTTCTTCATTGTTCATAAATTTGCGTTTTAGGTCGAATTAAGAAAATATTTAAATAAAACAGAAACGAGTGTCAATTATGATTTTCCTTTTCTAAATAAAAATTTAGAATAAATGTCGCTCTTTTTTTGAAAATCGAACCTATTTCTAAACGAGTTATTTCCTCTTGATTCAAAGACCATGACCTTCGTAATGAGTGCGCAAATAAACACTTGCCACGAATTAACAGATTAAATTATGGCTTTCGTAAATGAAACTAAACTGAAAGATTTACTAATAGATTTTGCTGTTTGAAAAAAATCGTTCAGCTCGATGACGTTCTTATGACAATTTTAAGGAAGCGACATTTCAGCCGTGTTAAACCGTCGGAGGCAGTGACAGATCTTTCGACGTACATAACACGAGCACGTGTTGTCACCCTTGGTAATTTTCTGGCATGCAAATGTAGCAGTTAAAAAGCTAAAATCAACATTCAGTAATTTTGTAGCAATCTTTCTACTAGGTTTTTCATTGGATGGTCAAATTTCGCGTGTCGGGATTCGATACATTAACAAAATAGCTTTATAGGGTCGCTCGTAATTTGACCGTCTAATCACACGATTTTCATTGAAAGAATGAAATTCAATAGAAAAAGAACGTAGATAGTCATTCAAAGATCAACCTGTAGTTGAACCTGTTCTCTCCTCCATTGAAATAGGAGAAGGAGCCTGGTCTCGTGGATTCCAACCCTGCAGCAGTATCTTCGTTGCACTGAGACATTTAAAAGACCTTGTGTCACATTCTGTCTTAGTGGGGAGGTCAAAGTGTAGTATCTGTTACTGTCCAGCAACGCGCCACTGAAGAAGAAAAAAAAAGAGAGATCAGAAAACTACTGGCAAAATGCTCAGAAATAATCCAGCTGTGACAAAGAGTATGAAATTCTGATACACCTTTGAAGCTTTATAGAAGAAGCATTTCTTTGGTGGCTACTGGTAAAAGAATGGAGAATTGGCCAATGTAAGCAAAGTTCTCATTAAAGAACTACTTGATGCACAAAAAAATAAAAGTCTACCATAGGTGTAGCTATGCAATGTGGGATTTGTTGTTGGCAGAACTGAGAGAATGGCTACAATAACTTCTGAAACATTACAAGTTTATCTCTGAATATCAAAGGCCCGGATAAACAAAAGTCGACTGGTGGCCTTCTTTTCAAATATGTGAGGATTGAGTCAAGTAACCGGACATACCAAAAGAAGAGATGTTGTTCTCTTCTTAACTAGGATCCCTATTACAGGTAGTGAGCTTATGGCCATATCATGTTGAAACATTGGTTTCCAATGTTAAGCAATATCAAACCTGGTCTGTACTTAGAAGAGTGACTGTTTGGGAATACCAGTTACTGCAAGATTGGATGTACAGGTGGTGTAATGAATAACGGATCAAAATTTTTAATTGGAGTGCTGAGTTCCAGTTGGGTTTATTATATTGACTTGTGCACAAATAGACCTGGGAAAGATATGAATCCACCTATGATCCTCCCATGGGTTAATTAGTAAGATTTGTATCACTAAATCATTATTATCACCCCCAAAATATTTGTACAGTCTAAAAATATTTTCTGGCTTTAAACAACATGTAAAGGGCTGATAAGCCGTAGAAAATGAATTGGTCAGTCAATATTACAGATAGAGGTCAACAGGATACAAGTACATTGTTGGTCATTTCGAAAGCCAGTCTACTTGGAAGCAGCTTGTCAAAAGACACTTGCAGATAGAGCCACCAATTGTACAGCATACATTGTGCCATACCAATAAAGAAGCCCCTTAAGGAATACACCAATTCAGGAGCTCGTTCGTAAGAGAGAAGAAGAGACATAAGGTGGAAAAAGTAGTGAAAACAATACACACACACACATACACACAGTCAGTGACACAATTATTTATACACCCATTATTTTTTTTCCATTTCTCAGAATCTAATGCCTGTATGATGCCAGGTTGTTTTATATCTTAATAAGCACACAAAAAGGAATATATATTTGTTATGTATTTGATACATAATTGTGGCACAAGGCTGAAAAGGAAAGTGGTTTAAGGCTGGTCATCCTAATTATTCTAGTATTAGTTATTTAGAACTTTTCATTGATAAATTATGAAATAAAAGTACAATTGTGTTTATTTTTCTTATTTTAAATAAAACGAGAGATATGTAAAAAAAACAAAGACTTTACTTCTTTTTTGCTAAATCAGGAAAACTTTAAAAACATTTTACGATATTAAAAGAAAGATAGAAAGATAAGTTGTTTTGTTTATATATCCTCTCTTATTTAAAAAAAAACATATTGTACTTTTAATTCATAATTTATCAGTTTTTTTTAATATTTATTTCAATTCTAATAAGTGAGGAGTCATAAATAAAATGCCAAATTAACAGAAATACAGTTCGTTTTTCTTTTAACAATGTAAAAAAATTAAATGTCTTTTTAAACTATTTTGTTTTACGTAGTTGAAGTTATTATTACCAAAGTAGTAGACTAAAAATTAAAAGTCCAATAAAATTAATTTCACTTTTAAAAACTGAAATAAATGTTATCATACTTTTAATTTTTAGTCTATTTTGCTTAATAAGATTTCAACTATCCCAATGACACAGATGCCGGTAACAGGACTCTTCACGGACCCAATGCCTGCGAAGAGAGTGATCAACAAACGCCTGTCGCCCCCACGCGTCTCCCGCAAAAAGGAAGTACAGCCAAGCGGTAAAGGATGAAGGGCAAGACGTAAGTGGCACACGCCTCAGCCCTACCCTTTAAGGACAACCCCCTTCGAAGCCAAGTCTGAACCGCCGCTCCGAACTTTGCCTGTACTTCTGACCAATTCTTCTTCAGCCGGAGTCCGAGCCCGAACCCCACCCCAAAGATGCGGACGGGTCCATCAGTCCAGCTGAAGTACGACACCCTTCCAGGCACCTAACTGCAAGCCGGAAGACTTGTTCCGGTTAATCTTGGCCCCCGTCACCTCGTACCGTTCAAGCGCCTTCTGCACCACCTTAATGTCGCTGCGGCACGACACGAAGATGGATACGTTATCGGCGTACGCAGAAAACATAACTCGAGAACTATCAGGGAAAACGGCTATACCGCGTAGGGCCGGACTGCACGTCCTGTCCCTTAGCTGGCGAAGGAAGGGCTCCAACGCCAAAGCATAAAGTAAGAGCGACAGTGGGCACCCCTGTCGAACCGAGCAAGTCAGCGCAAAAGCGTTCGACCGCCTTCCGTTCACCTGTACCACAGTACTGGGGGTGCGATACAAGAGGCTAATCCACCGGCAGAAGTCGGGTTCGAATCCGGCGGCCTGCAGGACAGCAGCCAGGTACTGATGGTCAACCCTGTCAAATGCCTTGGACTGATCCAAATTGATCAGCGCGGCTCGCTTGTCGTATTTTACACTCTCTATGATCGTGCGGATCAGATGCAGGTTGCTTTGAATTGTTCGTCCCCTCGCAGCAGTCTGCTCAGGTCCCAACAAGCTCGCGACAACTGACTGCAACCTCCCAGTCAGGATCTTGGCTAAAAGCTTTAACTCTCTGTTTAGCAGAGTTATGGCCCTGTAATCATCTAAATCCCGCCCATCACCGTTGCCCTTTTTCAACAGCGTGATCACACTCCTGGAAATTCGGTTGGGGATGGACCCCTGCCGGAACCAGTTGTTGAACACCACTGTCAAAATCGGAACAAAGATGTGCAACAGCCTCAAGCACATTTCGTAGGGCAGACCATCAAGTACCGGAGACTTGCCTCTGCCGATCTTTTTCAAGGCCAAGTGAACTTCGCCCTCCGTGATCTCACCCTCGCAGTTAGCTGCTTCAGTCGGCGAGAGCTGAGGAAAGTCAGCCAAATAGATGCGAAAATCGTCGCCACTGAGACCAGGTTCCTTGGTAAAGCGGCTCTCGAAATACCGCTGAAACACCTCGCACATGTCCTTGGTCGACCTCAGAGAGCGCCCCTCTGGGGTAATGACCTCGCGAATGTATCGATCGGAACTCGACGGATCTCTTTCTTGCGCAATTCTGCGCCCATGTTCACCGCTTCGTTAGACATCTTGTATCTCTAGGAAATCCCTCCCCCCCCCAGCCACCGCCTGGGACAGACTAACCTCTAGAGTCTTCACCTTTTTAGCCTTATCTAGAGCGAGTCGTTGGCTATATTCAGTGGTGAAGGACCTAATCTTCAAACCTCTCACACCACTTACTCCCAATAACTGCCCCCCAATAATTCCTGCTGCACTAATCTAGAAAGTCCCGCATGTCCAGTAAAGACAGATTGAACTTCCAGTGTCCAGCCATTCTATGCCTAGTACCCAACACAATCCAGGCACAGAAGAGTCTATGATCTGAATAGTCTACCCGGTGGGACGTGGGACAATCTAGATCGACTATTCTCACTAACATTCTGTCCAGGTAGCTGGCTACCTGGAGAGACGGCCGACTACAAACCCACGTCCACATCTCCACCCTCGGATGATCGACCCGGTATCTATCGACGAGCCCAAACTCGCCGATCAGATCGACCAGGCTACGATCACCCGATGCCTTCCAGCTATCTCCCCGCCCTCTATTTATCGTGGGGTCCAGGACAGCATTCCAGTCCCCCATTAAGACTAAGCGCGACGAATCAACCAGGAACGGCCCCAACTGGCGGAAAAATCGACTCGCTCACTCTGGTCGTTGGGCGCATAAACCGCAACGACGCGAAACGAACCACTGCTCACGGTAGTATCAGCCACGATCAACCGGCCCTCTGCGCCAACATGAACAAGGTCCACCCTCGCATCGAGAAAACGTTTAACCAACAAGGAAAAACCTCTCGCCAGCTGGTCTTCATAGGCTGAATAAACAACAAAGTCGTTAGACAGCACACGAGCATCAACCTCGCAAACAAAGTGTGTTCCCTGGATCGCAGCTATATCCACTCCAAAGGACCTGGGATCAAAAAGAAGGCGGGAAGCCCTACGCTGATCTCTCAGGCCCCTCACATTCAGACTGGCTAGTTTGATTGACATAATATAAGCCCGAGTCCCTTAAGCGCAGACTGGCCAGAAATATATGGGTGCCAGGACCCCGACGGATTGTCCCAGGCTCCCAGTACCTACATCGGACGTAATTTGTCCTTCTGTGACAATACCGCCGACGTCTGTGGGAAAAGTTAATTTTATTACCCTATATAGAGAGGGGTGGAGAAGAACTGTGGCTCTCCCTGCACAATACTGAGACAACTTTCTCAGCTCCGGTGATTCTATCTGTACCATCCGGAGCTCCGGGAATGCGTTTTTGGCTTCTGCCAAATAGTCCTATACTTTGAGGTTTCCCCCGGTATTCCTGATCGGTGTAATAACACCGGGGGCGCCTGGAAAGTTCCTTGGATCCTCTGTTGACTTCCCATCAACAGAGGTGCACTTAAAAAGAGGCCTCAAGAGGGCCTTCCTCTGGGAGAAAAAGTCCCTCTCAAGGAACTCACTGTTCACCATGCAGATCTTGTCAACTTTGGGTAGTTGCCTCTTCTTTTTTCCTTTGGATTGGTTGGGGGAGGGAGACGGGGTAAACGGAGCCCTAATAGGGGAAGAGTGGTGGCTCCTTGCCTTACCTTGCTGGAGATCTTTTTCAGCTCTATCTGGTGAAGCAGGCGCGGATTGTGCTTTCTCCGCCCTACTCCGGCCCGCTGTCCTTTCTTTTTTTAGTGTTGGTAATAAAGTCCTCTTCCTCCTCTTCGTCCTCAACCCCTTCCTCTCTCCTCTAATGATGAAGCTGGAGGCAGAGGAATTTCCTCCACCTCCATATAGAGGCGGGTCCAGTTGAGGCAACTTCTCCACCACTTGTCCAGGTTGGACCTCTTTTCCGGCCTGCTGTTGTTGCTGCACCAGCTGCTCCTGTTTCTGCTGCACCGGCTGCTGTTGCTGCTCACGCTGCTGCTCGCGTTGTTGATCCCGCAGTTTCTGTCGCTGCTCCCGCTGCTGCTGCACCTGCTGCTGTTGCTTCAGCTGCTTCTCATTTTGCTTAGCAGCTCCTTTGCTGGGGACATCCGGCTTCTGTTGCTGTTTGGCGGCAACCTTGTCTGTCCAACAGGAGGTGCGACGACTCTCGACAACAACAAAAATGCTTCGGTCGCCACAGGAAATGATATTGGGTATCTCATTGAACTTTGGCCGGGTCAATGTCACCATAACTTCAACAACACTGGTGGCAATACCCGACTTACTTTTGATGGAAGATACTCCATCCACAGGCCCGTAATCCGAAAAGAAGCCGCCCAGATGATCTTCTGTAATGTACATGGGCACACCATGTAAGATAATCCTGTCTTACCTCTAACTTAGCTAGCCTCATTTACTGACCCAATCTTCCAAAACATTGTCCCTTTCACCACATCTCATCCACACAACACTGCCAAACATACACCACAATACCACATCCACTCAAGGAAATTCTACCTAAACCCCATGTATACAGGTTTTGTGGAGGGCTGGGCTCAAACAATAAATCCCCAATGTTGTAACGCGGAAAAGAAATATGACCGCTATCGAAGACAATTTATGCGCGCCGATCTCGTCCAAAACGAGACGATATTCGCACACATGCAAATTTCTGCCGTATCAGACAGGCATAAAAAGCGAGATGCCAGAAGCACGACTCAGAAAGTTCGGATCATTTGGCGGACTTCGTGCAATAGTTTTTGGACGTACGAATTGACTGACTGACTGACTGACGGACGGACGGACGAAGAGGAAGTCGAAGTAGGCCCGGCTGAGTTGGTGTCTGTTTTACGACTGCCCGGTGTACAGTCCCGCAATCCATTTCCTTGAGGCGACCGACGACGAAGGAAGAACAGCTAGTCTGCCGGCGAACGGCGCACTGCACTTTCTGACCGCGCTCTCGTCACTTTCTTCTTTTTGTTTACTACAGTGGTTATGGGTATATATAGAAAATAACAGTTTTTGTTAATACATAGTTTAAAACCGAATAGAAGTGAATTTTCTTATTGGTGGTAATACGCCTCAAAATTGTCATGTTGATAAACTCTGAAAAAGAACCTACGATGTACAACGAAAAATTTACAATTGGAATTTACCTTAGCCCACCTTTTGATCTCAAACATGTTAACCAATAAAACTGCAAATATTTGAAACTTACTTCAAGAGTTAATATACTTTTTTTTTATTAAAGTTTAATCATTGCATACAATCATAGCTGTGAATAGGGTCCCCGAACCCCAGAATGAACATACAGTTAATTTATGAAGTCTTTTCAAAAATGTGATACTCAAAGCACCCCACCCCCAATTAATCTCCCGCCAGTGTATTATGCCTTTCATTTTGGGCTCAAATATTTCACTTCCTATAGGAAGTAGGCATATATAGTTAATTAAACTCTTGTTCTGGTAAAGACAATTCTTGTGTTGAAGCCAAATTGTTCAGATGCCTAAAATTCACCGAATTATCTTCTGTACTGCGGGTGTGAGTAAGTCGGCCCTTTCCAGTTATTAAAAAAAGTGGGGAGAGACTAAATTTTAGTCCATTAAGAAAATCAGAAATTAAAATGTTTATTTAAAATATTTTGAACCAAGCTTAACTTAGCTTCTGCGCCGAAAAGATGTAATTTGAAAATAAAACAAAGCAGGTCATAAATTTTCGCGTCACTTGACAGGTGATGAATGACATATTGACGGATTTTTGTGTTCTTTCTTGTTCTTTCTCTTGTTGCTTTTGCGGTTTGCTTACACATTCGTCAAGTAAAAAAATGTACGAATTAATTTAGGCCATCAATACCGCGACAGTACTGTTGTTAGTTTATAATTTTGACAGCTGTTCACGGCCTGCCATGTGTAAATAACCATTATTTTCACTGTTTAAAGAAAAAGTATTATTTTTACAAAATTCTGATAAATTACGAATTTTAAGGATTAATTATTTGAAAACGTTCTCCAGGACAGATATTAGATTTTTAAGAGATTTTGAACTTCAATCTTTTCTTCTAATTTTTTTTTTGATCTATAAATTGAAGAGTGACCATACCAATGTTAAAAATATCTAAAAACTAATTTAAATTATTTTTACGAAAATAAAACCAAAATTTAAATTAAAAGAAAAATTTAAATTATTAAAAATGCGTTCTGTGTATGTGATACCAATCTATATAAAATTTGTATCCCCTAAAAATATCAATCCATAGGTTATTTCGCCAAGGGAAACAACTCTTATCAGAACTAAAAGAGTTATTTACCTTGGATTATTTTCATTTTTAAGAAAAGAGAAAACAGAAATGAGTGACGCCTGTTGGCAAGTAAGAATTTAAATCTTTTATTTATATTCAATATTTATTGAGTTTTATACTTTTGTGGTTGAAATGTTTAAAAACTGTGGAGTAGAATAATATTGACTAAATATGTAAATTTGGTAACAGATGATAACTATTATTTACCTGTTAAATTATATAAACATAAATTTAGTGAATTACCGTATTTTCCGGCTTACAAGACACCCTTTTTTTCCAAGACGAATGTAAGGCAACGCCTAGGCTCAAGTAAGCTTGGTCGGTCATCTAATTGGCTTCACTGATTGGAACATGGATTTGCATATTGATTCATTACACTATGATGTTAGCTATCTATCTAATTCAGCTTTTTATGATGTAACATTAGTACTTAGCTGTTACAAGTATTTCCAAGACTTAAACCTTCCTGGATCCGAGCCATAATCTTAAACATGCTCTGCTTATGAGCAGTGGTGGGAGCCTTTCTGCTTTTGTCTAGTATACCACTGCCATACAAACAAAATCGGACGAGTGATTAAGGTAAACAATATGTGGCGCTAGTATATGAGGGATGCATGGTGAATGTGTTGTATGAGAATGACTTTTTCTTCTTTGAAATTTCTTTCCAATATTAGGGTGCGTCTTGTAAACAGGCAAATACGGTAATATTTATTTTAATATTTTGCTCAACAATTTCTTTGTAATTATTTTTTTTTATCTTTTAATGCTTATAAGAGCAGCAAATCTCTTCCCAGAATCACCCATCGCTGTGCCTTTTTGTCTGTTGATAGCTGCTTCATGACGCATGTAACCACATCACACCTAAAAACGAGATAAATGCACATATTTTTAAATAACATGACTATCATTACTCACTATGTTTAATGATTAAACTGTTAATACAATGAACAGAAGTAAACATAAAATGTTGCTTTTTGTAAACAAAGCCAGGAATCTGGTCAAAATATTTTTATTTATTGTACCTGAGATCAGAATTTTTTTTAAAAATTTGATTACAATTGTAGAATTCTAATTTTACAACATTACAAATTGCTAAAATAACTTGTTCAATTTTTGTGCAAAAAGTGGATCACACCTAAGTTTCCTTAATTCTGTCATTGAACAACGTCCTCATTGGACAATAAATATTAAAATTAGTTCTCAATCAGCATAACTAAACATGTCAGGTTCCAGACTGAGTTTATGCAAAGACGCTTTCTGATTGTACATTATTTACATTATTTGGACTATTGTGCTCATCTTTGTCGCCATATTTATTACAACGTTTCAACTACTTCAGGTGGTTAGAATATCGAACTATTTCACTCACTGAGGTAGACTATTTATGTCTTTAGTGTTCTTCAAACCAGAAATCGAGATATTAGAACATGCAGGAATGTAGATTTTTCACTTTTCATAGCATGTGTATTGCTATGAAAACCACAACAAGTGGTTTGAAGAACACTAAAGACATAAATAGATATGGAGAAGCCCAGGAGGAGAAATGAAAACCCAGTCAACTATATAACTATCAATAACAGATTCAGGAATTCAGTTTTATACTGCAAATTATAGCCAACTACTGACTGTGGGAGCAACCACCTTCCAGTGATATATAGACTTCGAGTGAAACTACAGAAATTGAAGTTGGCAAAGGAAGCATGAAAATTGCAATATAACAGATTCCTGAATAACACAAATTGAAGGAGAAATATCTGAACAATGTTAGAAGCTAATACAATAGACAAAATAAGAATGGAAACTCAAAGTGTGACAGATTAAAAGAATCTTTAGTAACATAAACAACTGAGATCATCCCAATGAAAACTATACAAAGATTAGATGATAGATGAAATTTTTAACATGGTGAAAAAGAGACAAGAAACAATCCCAGCAAACAGCACGGAATATAGGACCCTGCACAAAGAAATTAGGAAAAAAATGCCATCAAGCTAAAGAGGAATGACTCAATGAAGTATGTGCAGAAATAAGAAAGAATGAGTATTGCAGATATGCATAAAAATAAGTAACAGGACAAAAGACATGATCATTAACAAGATGCATAAAATTCAAGGATGGAATACTGATATTAAAGAAAGAAAAAATACTTCAGAGATGAAATGAAGACATTGGAGATGTCTTCCATGATGAACAAGTACAACCAGCAATATACAAAAAATATTGAAATATTGACAAAGATCCTGTCAAAAATATCAAAGTGCTGCAGAAATGCAGACAGATTAGACAGGATGATTGAAAGATAGCAACAACAGAATTCTACAAACATTGCCTCTACAACTAAAATATTTTTCTACCAATGTCTTCCAGTGAAGAAACAACTCGTTGGTTGTTTTCTTTTACAGTTTAGCAACGCCCTCATGGGTAAATTAAAGTGGAGACATCCTTATATTTCATAAAATTTAAATTTTGTTTCAATCATATGGTATCAAATATTTATTTACTTATTTATTTATTAATGCAATCTTATGGTTTCAGTTATTTTTCTTTCATAGTCCTATCGTAACAACTATTTTGATTGCTTTAGATATCAGTGTTTTTTTTTGTATGAACCCATTCTTTGGAGAAGTGATATTTTGTCCATCTTTGCTTTTTCAAAGAGCTCCTTTATGTTGATCATATTGAAGTACCTTTTCTTAGATGGAGCAATAGTCAAAACTTGTTTCATAGTGTATGCAGTTTGTCATGTTGGTC
>OZ010588.1:106884812-107067312 GCA_963932145.1 Acanthosepion lycidas | reverse complement strand
AGCAATGAATGGAATAATACAATTGGAGAAAAACGATCTAATTATAATTAAGGAGTAAAATAGAGAAATGCGAGAGATTCGAGAATATTTTGCCGAATTACAGGATGTAAGTGAATAGACTCCTGAGATTAATGGAAGATGCATACATTAATGTTATTTATCTACAATTTCATCTGAAAAAATAAGATGAAGCAATGAATGGAATAATACAATTGGAGAAAAGCGATCCAGTTATAATTAAGGAGTAAAATACAGAAACGCGAAAGTGTCGAGAATATTTTGCAGGATTACAGGATGTAAGCGAATAACCTCTTGAGAGTAATGGAAGATGCAAACATTAAGGTTATTTTCCCACAAATTCATCTGAAAACAATCGATGAAGAAATAAATGGAATAATACAATTGGAGAAAAGCGATCTAATTAGAATTAAGGAGTAAAGTAGAGAAACGCGAAATTTTCGATAATATTTTGCCGTATTACAGGATGTAGATGAATAGCCTTCTGAGATTAATGGAAGATGCATACATTAAGGTTATTTTCCCACAATTCAAAATGAAAACAATAGATGAAGCAATGAATTGAAAAATACAGTACGAGAAAAGCGATTTAATTATAATTAAGGAGAAAATAGAGAAACGCGATAGTTTCGAGAATATTTTGCCGGATTACAGGATGTAGATGAATAGCCACCTGAGATTAACGGAAGATGCATATATTAAGGTAATTTTAGCAACACTTTCATCTGAAAAAATAGATGAATCAATGAATGGAATAATACAATTAGAGAAAAGCGATCTAATTATAATTAAATAGTAAAATAGAGAAACGCGAAAGATTCGAGAATATTTAGCCGAATTAGTGGATGTAAGTGAATAGCCTCCTGAGATTTATGGAAGATGCACACTTTCAGGTTAGTTTCCCACAATCTCATCTTAAAACAATAGATGAAGCAATGAATGGAACAATACAATCGGAGAAAAGCGATCTAATTATAATTAAGTAGTAAATATAGAAACACGAATGTTTCGAGAATATTTTGCTTAATTAAAGGATGTAAGTGAATAGCCTACTCAGATTAATGCAAGATGTATACATTAAGGTTATTTTCGCACAATTTCATATGAAAACAATTGATGAAGCAATGAATGGAATAATACAATCGGTGAAAAGCGATCTAATTATAATGAAGGAGTAAAATAGAGAAACACGAATATTTCGAGAATATTTTGCCGCATTACAAGATGTAAATAGACTCCTGAGATTAATGGAAGATGCATACATTAAGCTTATTTTCTTAGTATTGCATCTGAAAATAATAGATGAAGCAATGAATGGAATAATACAGTTGGAGAAAAGCAATTTAATTATAATTAAGGAGTAAATAGAGAAACGCGAAAGCGTCGAAATTATTTTGCAGGATTATAGGATGTAAGGAAATAGACTCCTAAGATTAATGGAAGATGCATACATTAAGCTTATTTTCCCAATATTTCATCTTAAAACAATAGAAGAAGCAAAGAATGGAATAATACAATTGGCGAAAACGATCTAATTATAATTAAGGAGTAAATAGAGAAACGCGAAAGTGTCGAGAATATTTTGCAGGATTATAGAATGTAAGTAAATAGACTCCTGAGATTAATGGAAGATGCATACATTAAGGTTATTTTCCCGGTATTTCATCTGAAAACAATAGATGAAGCAATGAATAGAATAATACAATCGGAGAAAAGCGATCTAATTATAATTAAGGAGTAAATATAGAAGCGCGAAAGTTTCGAGAATATTTTGCCGAATTACAGGTAGTAAGTGAATAGCCTCCTCAGATTAATTCAAGATGCATATATTAAGGTTATTTTCCCAAAATTTCATCTGAAAACAATGTATGAAGCAATGAATGGTATAATACAATCGGAGAAATGCGATCTAATTATAATTAAAGAGTAAAATAGAGAAACGCGAATGAGTCGAGAATATTTTGCAGGATTATAGGATGTAACTGAATAGCATCCTGAAATTAATGGAAGATGCAGACATTAAGGTTATTTTCTTACAATTACATCTGAAAACTATAGATGAATCAATGAATGGAATATTACAATTGGAGAAAAGCGATCTAATTATAATTAAGGAGTTAAATAGAGAAACTCAAAAGATTCGAGACCATTTTGCCGGATTACAGGATGTAACTGAATAGCGTCTTGAGATTAATGGAAGATGCACACATTAAGGTTATTTTCTTACAATTTTATTTGAAAACAATAGATGAATCAATGAATGGAATAATAGAATTTGAGAAAAGCGATCTAATTATAATTAAGTAGTAAAATAGAGAAACACTAAAGTTTCGTGAATATTTTGACGGATTAGAGGATGTATCTGAATAGCCTCCACAGATTAATGGTAGATGCACAGGTTAAGGTCATTTTCTTACAATTTCATCTGAAAACGATAGATGAATCAATGAATGGAATAAAACAATTGGAGAAAAGCGATCTAATTATAATTATGGAGTAAAATAGAAAAAAACGAAAGGTTTCGAGAATATTTTGACGGATTACAGGATGTAGCTGCATAGCCTACTCAGATTAATAGAAGAGGCACACGTTAAGTTTATTTTCTTACAATTTCATCTGAAAACAATAGATGAATCAATAAATGGAATAATACATTTGGAGAAAGGCGATCTAATTATAATAAAGGAGTAAAATAGAGAAACGCGAAAGTTTCGAGAATATTTTGACGGATTACAGGATGTAACTGAATAGACTCCTGATATTAATGGAAGATGCACACATTAAGTTTATTTTCTTACAAATTCATCTGAAAACTATAGATGAATCAATGAATGGTATAATACAACTGGGGAAAAGCGATCTAATTATAATTAAGGTGTAAAATAGAGAAACGCGAATGTTTCGAGTATATTTTGCCGGATTACAGGATGTAACTGAATAGCCTCCTGAGATTAATGGAAGATGCACACGTTATTGTTATTTCTTACATTTTCATCTGAAAACAATTGATGAATCAATGAATGGAATAATAAAATTGGAAAAAATCGATGTAATTATAATTAAGGAGTAAAATAGAGAAACGCGAATGTTTCGAGAATATTTTGCCGGATTACAGGATGTAACTGAATAGCCTCCTGAGATTAATGGAACATGCACGTTCAGTTTATTTTCATACAATTTCATCTGAAAACAATAGATGAATCAATGAATAGAATAATAAAATTGGAGAAAAGCGATCTAATTATAATTAAGGAGTAAATTGAGAAAAGCGAATGTTTCGAGAATATTTTGACGGATTACAGTATGTAACTGAATAGCCTCCTGAGATTAATGGAAGATGTACACGTTAAGGTTATTTTCACATAATTTCATCTGAAAACAATAGATGAATCAATGAATGGAATAATACATTTGGAGAAAATCGATCTAATTATATTTAAGGAGTAAAATAGAGAAACGCGAAAGTTTCGAGAATATTTTACCGGATTACAGGATGTAACTGAATAGACTCCTCAGATTAATGGAAGATGCACACGTTAAGGTTATTTTCACTTAATTTCATCTGAAAAAAATAGATGAATCAATGAATGGAATAATACATTTGGAGAAAAGCGATCTAATTATAATTAAGTTTTAAAATAGAGAAACGTGAATAGTTCGAGAATATTTTACCGGATTACAGGATGTAACGGAATAGACTACTCAGATTAATGGAAGATGCACACGTTAAGGTTATTTTCACATAATTTCATCTGAAAACAAAAGATGAATCAATGAATGGAATAATACATTTGGAGAAAAGCGATCTAATTATAATTAAGTAGTAAAATAGAGAAACGCGAATGTTTGGATAATATTTTACCGGATTACAGGATGTAACTGAATAGACTCCTCAGATTAATGGAAGATGCACACGTTAATGTTATTTTCACATAATTTCATCTGAAAACAATAGATGAATCAATGAATGGAATAATACATTTGGAGAAAAGCGATCTAATTATAATTAAGGAGTAAAATAGAGAAACGCGAATGTTTCGAGAATGTTTTACCGGATTACAGGATGTAACTGAATAGACTCCTCAGATTAATGAAAGATGCACACGTTAAGTTTATTTACATATATTTTCATCTGAAATCAATAGATGAATCAATGAATGGAATAATACATTTGGAGAAAAGCGATCTAATTATAATTAAGGAGTAAAATAGAGAAACGCGTATGTTTCGAGAGTATTTTAAAGGATTACAGGATGTAACTGAATAGACTCCTCAGATTAATGGAAGACGCACACGTTAAGGTTATTTTCACATGATTTCATCTGAAAACTATAGATGAATCAATGAATGGAATAATACATTTGGAGAAAAGCGATCTAATTATAATTAAGTAGTAAAATAGAGAAACGCGAATGTTTGGATAATATTTTACCGGATTACAGGATGTAACTGAATAGACTCCTCAGATTAATGGAAGATGCACACGTTAATGTTATTTTCACATAATTTCATCTGAAAACAATAGATGAATCAATGAATGGAATAATACATTAGGAGAAAAGCGATCTAATTATAATTAATGAGTAAAATGGAGAAACGCGAATGTTTCGAGAATATTTTACTGGATTACAGTATGCAACTGAATAGACTCCTCATAATAATGGAAGTTGCACACGTTAAGGTTATTTTCACATAATTTCATCTGAAAACAATAGATGAATCAATGAATGGAATAATGCATTTGGAGAAAAGCGATCTTATTATAATTAAAGAGAAAAATACAGAAACGCGAATGTCTCGAGAATATTTTACTGGGTTACAGGAAGTAACTGAATAGACTCCTTAGATTAATGGAAAATGCAGACGTTAGGGTTATTTTCACATAATTTCATATGAAAAAAATAGATGAATCAATGAATGGAATAATACATTTGGAGAAAAGCTATCTAATTATAATTAACGAGTAAAATAGAGAAACGCGAATGTTTCGAGAATATTTTACTGTATTACAGGATGTAACTGAATAGACTCCTCAGATTAATGGAAGATCCACACATTAAGGTTATTTTCTCATAATTTCATCTGAAAACAATAGGTGAATCAATGAATGGAATAATACATTTCGAGAACAGAGATCTAATTATAATTAAGGTGTAAAATATAGAAACGCGTATGTTTCGAGAATATTTTACTGGATTACAGGATATAACTGAATAAACTCCTCAGAGTAATGGAAAATGCACACGTTATGGTTATTTTCACTTAATTTCATCTGAAAACAATAGATGAATCAATGAATGGAATAATACAATTGGAGAAAAGCGATCTAATCATAATTAAGTTTTAAAATAGAGAAACGCGAATGTTTCGGGAATATTTTACTGGATTACAGGATGTAACTGAATAGATTACTCAGATTAATGGAAGATGCACACGTTAATGTTATTTTCACATAATTTCATCTGAAAACAATAGATGAATCAATGAATGGAATAATACATTTGGAGAAAAGCGACCTAATTATAATTAAGGAATAAAATAGAGAAACACGAATATTTCGAGAATATTTTGCCGCATTACAAGATGTAACTGAATAGACTCCTCAGGTTAATGGAAGATGCACACGTTAAGGTTATTTTCACATAATTTCATCTGAAAACAATAGATGAATCTATGAATGGAATAATACATTTGGAGAAAGCGATCTAATTATAATTAAGTAGTAAAATAAAGAAACGCGAATGTTTCGAGAATATTTTACTGAATTACAGGATGTAACTGAATAGACTCCTGAGATTAATGGAAGATGCACACGTTAAGGTTATTGTCACATAATTTCATCTGAAAACAATAGATGAATCAAAGAATGGAATAATACATTTGGAGAAAAGCGATCTAATTATATTTAAGGAGTAAAATAGAGAAACGCGAATATTTCGAGAATATTTTACTGGATTACAGGATGTAACTGAATAGACATCTCAGATTAATGGAAGATGCACACATTAACGTTATTTTCATATAATTTCATCTGAAAACAATAGATGAATCAATGAATAGAACAATACAATTGGAGAAAAGCGATCTAATAATAATTAAGTGGTAAAATAGAGAAACGCGAATGTTTCGAGAATATTTTAATGGATTACAGGATGTAACTGAATAGACTCCTGAGATTAATGGAAGATGCACACGTTAAGGGTATTTTCACATAATTTCATCTGAAAACAATAGATGAATCAATGAATGGAATAATAGATTTGGAGAACAGCGATCTAATTATAATTAAGGAGTAAAATAGAGAAACGCGAATGTTTCGTGAATATTTTACTTAATTACAGGATGTAACTGAATAGACTACTGAGATTAATGGAAGATGCACACATTTAGGTTATTTTCACATAATTCCATCTGAAAAAAATAGATGAATCAATGAATGGAATAATACATTTGGAGAAAACCGATCTAATTATAATTAAGGAGTAAAATAGAGAAACGCGAATGTTTCGAGAATATTTTACTGGATTACAGGATGTAACTGAATAGACAACTCAGATTAATGGAAGATGCACACTTTAAGTTATTTTCACATAATTTCATCTGAAAACAATAAATGAATCAATGAATGGAATAATACATTTGGAGAAAAGCGATCTAATTATAATTAAGGAATAAAATAGAGAAACACAAATGTTTCGTGAATATTATGCCGTATTAGAAGATGTAACTGAATAGACTCCTCACATTAATGGAAGATGCACACGTTAAGGTTATTTTCACATAATTTCATGTGAAAACAATAGATGAATCAATGAATGTAATAATACATTTGGAGAAAAGCGATCTAATTATAATGAAGGAGAAAATAGAGGAACGCGAATGTTTCGAGAATATTTTACTGGATTACAGGATATAACTAAATAGACTCCTCAGAGTAATGGAAGATGCTCACGTTAAGGTTATTTTCACATAAGTTCATCTGAAAACAACATATGAATCAATAAATGGAATAATACATTTGGATAAATGCGATCTAATAATAATTAAGGAGTAAAATAGAGAAACGCGAATCTTTCGAGAATATTTTACTGGATTACAGGATGAAACTGAATAGACAACTCAGATTAATGGAAGATGCACACTTTAAGTTATTTTCACATAATTTCATCTGAAAACAATAAATGAATCAATGAATGGAATAATACATTTGGAGAAAAGCGATCTAATTATAATTAAGGAATAAAATAGAGAAACACAAATGTTTCGTGAATATTTTGCCGTATTAGAAGATGTAACTGAATAGACTCCTCACATTAATGGAAGATGCTCACGTTAAGGTTATTTTCACATAATTTCATGTGAAAACAATAGATGAATCAATGAATGTAATAATACATTTGGAGAAAAGCGATCTAATTATAATGAAGGAGAAAATAGAGGAACGCGAATGTTTCGAGAATATTTTACTGGATTACAGGATATAACTAAATAGACTCCTCAGAGTAATGGAAGATGCTCACGTTAAGGTTATTTTCACATAAGTTCATCTGAAAACAACATATGAATCAATAAATGGAATAATACATTTGGATAAATGCGATCTAATAATAATTAAGGAGTAAAATAGAGAAACGCGAATCTTTCGAGAATATTTTACTGGATTACAGGATGGAACGTTATAGATTCCTCAGATTAATGGAAGTTGCACACGTTAAGATTGTTTTCGCATAACTTCATCTGAAAACAATAGATGAATCAATGAATTGAATAATACATTTGGAGAAAAGGGTTCTAATTATAATTAAGGAGTAAAATAGAGAAACGCGAAAGTTTCGAGTATATTTTACTGGATTACAGTATGTAACTGAATAGACACCTCAGATTAATGGAAGATGCACACGTTAAGTTTATTTTCACATAATTTCATCTGAAACAATAGATGAATCAATGAATGGGATAATACATTTGGAGAAAACCGATCTGACTATAATTAAGGAATAAAATAGAGAAACACGAATGTCTCGATAATATTTTGCCGTATTACAAGTTGTAACTTAATAGACACATCAGATTAATGGAAGATGCACACGTCAAGGTTATTTTCTTACAATTTCATCTGAAAACAATAGATGAATCAATGAATGGAATAATACATTTGGAGAAAAGCGACCTAATTATAATTAAGAAGTAAAATAGAGAAACACGAATGTTTCGAGAATATTTTGCCGTATTACAAGATGTAACTGAATAGACTACTCAGATTAATGGAAGATGCACACGTTAAAGTTATTTTCACATAATTTCATCAGAAAACAATCGATGAATCAATGAATGGAATAATACAATTGGAATAAAGCGATCTATATAAAATTATTAAGGAGTAAAATAGAGAAACGCGAATGTTTCGAGAATATTTTACTGGATTACAGGATATAACTGAATAGACTTCTGAGATTAATGGAAGATGCACACGTTTAGGTTATTTTCACATAATTTCATCTGAAAACAATAGATGAATCAATGAATGGAATAATACATTTGGAGAAAAGCGATCTAATTATAAATAAGGAATAAAATAGAGAAACGCGAATGTTTCGAGAATATTTTACTGAATTACAGGATGTAACTGAATAGACTCCTGAGATTAATGGAAGATGCACACGTTAAGGTTATTTTCACATAATTTCATCTGAAAACAATAGATGAATCCATGAATGGAATAATACATTTGGAGAAAAGCGATCTAATTATAATTAAGTAGCAAAATAGAGAAACGCGAATGTTTCGAGAATATTTTACTGGATTACAGGATGTAACTGAATAGACTCCTCAGATTAATTGAAGATGCACACGTTAAGGTTATTTTCACATAATTTCATCTGAAATCAATAGATGAATCAATGAGTGGAATAATACATTTGGAGAAAATCGATCTAATTATAATTAAGGAGTAAAATAGAGAAACACGAATGTTTCGTGAATATTTTGACGGATTACAGGATGTAACTGAATAGCCTCCTCAGGTTAATGGAAGATGGACACGTTAAGGTTATTTTCACATAATTTCATCGGAAAACAATAGTTGAATCACTGAATGGTATAATACATTTGGAGAAAAGCGATCTAATTAAAATGAAGGAGTAAAATAGAGAAACGCGAATGTTTCGAGAATATTTTTCCGGATTACAGGATATAACTGAAGAGACTCCTCAGATTAATGGAAGATGCACACGTTAAGGTTATTTTCACATAATTTCATCTGAAAACAATAGATGAATCAATGAATGGAATAATACATTTGGAGAAAAGGGATCTTATTATAAATAAGGAGTAAAGCAGAGAAACGCGAATGTTTCGAGAATATTTTACCGGATTACAGTATGTAACTGAATAGACTCCTCAGATTCATGGAAGATGCAGACGTTAAGGTTATTTTCACATAATTTCATCTGAAAACACTAGATGAATCAATGAATGGAATAATACATTTGGAGAAAAGCGATCTAATTATAATTAAGGAGTAAAATAGAGAAACTAGAATGTTTCGAGAATATTTTACTGGATTACAGGATGTAACTGAATAGACTCCTGAGATTAATGGAAGATGCACACGTTAAGGTTATTTTCACATAATTACATCTCAAAACAATAGATGAATCAATGAATGGAATAATACATTTGGAGAAAAGTGATCTAATTATAATTAATGAGTAAAACAGAAAAGCGCGAATGTTTCGAGAATATTTTCCGGATTGCACGATATAACTGAATGGACTCCTCAGATTAATGGAAGATGCACACGTTAAGGTTATTTTCACATAATTTCATCGGAAATCAATAGATGAATCAATGAATGGAAGAATACATTTGGAGAAAAGCGATCTAGTTATAATTAAGGAGTAATATATAGAAACACGAATGTTTCGAGAATATCTTGACTGATTACAGGAAGTAACTGAATAGACTCCTCAGATTAATGGAAGATGCACACGTTAAGGTTATATTCACATAATTTCATCTGAAAACAATAGGTGAATCAATGAATGGAATAATACATTTGGAGAAAAGTGATCTAATTATAATTGAGGAGTAAAATAGAGAAACGCGAATGTTTCGAGAATATTTCACCGGATTACAGGATGTATCTTAATAGACTCCTCAGATTAATGGAAGATGCACAAGTTAAGTTGATTTTCTTACAAATTAATCTGAAAAGAATAGATGAATCAATGAATGGAATAATACATTTCGAGAAAATCGATCTAATTATAATTAAGGAGTAAATTAGAGAAACGCGAATGATTCGAGAAAGTTTTGCCGGCTTACAGGATGTAACTGAATAGCCTCCTCAGATTAATGGAAGATGCACACGTTAAGGTTCTTTTCTTACAATTTCATCTGAAAACAATAGATGAATCAATGAATGGAATAATAAATTTGGAGAAAAGCGATCTAATTATAATTAAGGTGTAAAATAGAGAAACGCGAAAGTTTCGAGAATATTTTTCCGTATTACAGGATGTAACTAAATAGCCTCCTCAGATTAATTGAAGATGCACACTTTAAGGTTATTTTCTTACAATTTCATCTGAAAACAATAGATGAAGCAATGAATGGAATAATACAATTAGAGAAAAGCGATCTAAATATAATTAATGAGTAAAATAGAGAAACGCGAATGTTTCGAGAATGTTTTGCCAGATTATAGGATGTAACTGAATAGCCTCCTCAGATTAATGGAAGATGCAGATGTTAAGGTTATTTTCATACAATTTCAACGAAAAACAATAAATTAATCAAGGAATGGAATAATACAATTAGAGAAAAGCGATCTAAATAATATTAATGAGTAAAATAGAGAAACGCGAATGTTTCGAGAATGTTTTGCCAGATTACAGGATGTAACTGAATAGCCTCCTCAGATTAATGGAAGATGCACACGTTAAGGTTATTTTCTTACAATTTCTTCTGAAAACAATGGGTGAATCAATGAATGAAATAATACAATTGGAGGAAAGCGATCTAATTATAATTAAGGAATAAAATAGAGAGACGCGAATGTTCCGAGAATATTTTACCGGATTACAGGATGTAACTGAATAGACACCTCAGATTAACGGAAGATGCACACGTTAAGGTTCTTTTCACCAAATTTCATATGTAAACAATAGATGAATCAATGAATGGAATAATTCTTTTGGAGAAGTGCAATCTAATTATAATTAAGGAGTAAAATAGAGAAACGCGAATGTTTCGGGAATATTTTACCGGATTCCAGGATGTCACTGAATAGACTCCACAGATTATAGGAAGATGCACACGTTAAGGTTATTTTTACATAATTTCATCTGAAAAAAATAGATGAATCAATGAATGGAATAATACATTTAGAGAAATGTGATCTAATTATAATTATGGAGTAAAATATAGAAACGCGAATGTTTCGAGAATATTTTACCGGATTACAGGATGTAACTGAATAGACTCCTCAGAATAATGGAAGATGCACACGTCAAGGTTATTTTCACATAATTTCATCTGAAAACAATGGATGAATCAATGAATGAAATAATACAATAGGAGAAAAGCGATCTAATTATAATTAAGGATTAAAATTGATAAACGGGAATGGTTCGATAATATTTTAGCGCATTACAGGATGTAAGTGAATAGAGTCCAGATATTAATGGAAGATGCACACGTTAAGGTTATTTTCACATAGTTTCATCTGAAAAAAATGGATGAAACAATGAATGAAATAATACAATTTGAGAAAAGCGATCTAATTATTATTAAGGAGTAAAATAGAGAAACGCTAATGTTTCGAGGATATTTTACCGGATTACAGGATGTAACTGAATAGATTCCTCATATTAATTGAAGATGCACACGTTAAGGTTATTTTCTTACAATTTCATCTGAAAACAATAGATGAATCAATGAATAGAATAATACAATTGGAGTAAAGCGATCTAATTATAATTAAGGAGTGAAATAGAGAAACGCGAAAGTTTCGAGAATATTTTTCCGGATTACAGGATGTAACTGAATAGACTCCTCAGATTAATGGAAGATGCACACGTTAAGGTTATTTTCACATAACTTCATCTGAAAACAATGGATGAATCAATGAATGAAATAAGACAATTGGAGAAAAGCGATCTAATTATAATTAAGGAGTAAAATAGAGAATCGCGAACGCTGTGAGAATATTTTGCCGAATTACAGGATGCAACTGAATAGCCTGCTCAGATTAATGGAATATGCACACGTTAAGTTTATCTTGTTACAATTTCATCTCAAAACAATAGATGTATCCATGAATGGAATAATACAATTGGAGAAAAGCAATCTAATTATAATTAAGGAGCAACATAGAGAAACGCGAATGTTTCGAGAATATTTTGCAGGATTATAGGATGTAACTGAATAGCCTCCTCAGATTAATGGAAGTTGCACACATTAAGGTTATTTTCTTGCAATTTCATCTGAAAAAAATACATGAATCAATGAATGGAATTATACAATTGGATAAAAGCTATCTAATTATAATTAAGGAGTAAATAGACGAATGCGAATGTTTCGTGAATATTTTGCCGGATTTCAGGATATAACTGAATAGCCTCCTGAGATTAATGGAAGATGGACACGTCAAGTTAATTTTCCCTCAATTTCATCTGAAAACAATGGATGAATCAAGGAATGGAATAATACAATTGGAGAAAAGCGATCTAATTATAATTAAGGAGTAAAATAAAGAAACGCGAATGTTTCGAGAATATTTTACCGGATTACAGGATGTAACTGAATATCCTCCTCAGATTAATGGAAGATGCACACGTTAAGGTTATTTTCTTACAATTTCATCTGAAAACAATATATGAATCAATGAATGGAATAATACAATTGGAGAAAAGCGATCTAATTATAATTAAGGAGTAAAATAGAGAATCGCGAACCTTGTGAGAATATTTTGCCGGATTACAGGATGTAACTGAATAGACTCCTGAGATTAATGGAAGATGGACACGTTAAGGTATTTTTCCCATAATTTCATCTGAAAACAATGGATGAATCAATGAATGGAATAATACAATTGGAGAAAAGCGATATAATTATAATTAAGGGGTAAAATAGAGAAACCTGAATGTTTCGAAAATATTTTCCCGGATTCCAAGACGTAACTGAATAGACACCTGAGATTACTGGAAGAATCACACCTTATGGTCATTTTCCCACAATTTCATCTGAAAACAATAGATGAAACGATGAATGGAATAATACAATTGGAGAAAAGAGATCTAATTATAATTAAGGAGTAAAATAGAGAAACGCGAATGTTTCGAGAATATTTTGCCGGATTACAGGATGTAAATGAATAGCCTCCTCAGATTAATGGAAGATGCACGCGTTAAGTTTATTTTCTTACAATTTCGTCTGAAAACAATAGATGAATTAATGAATGCAATAATACAATTCGAGAAAAGCGATCTAATTATAATTAAGGAGTAAAGTAGAGAAACGCGAAAGTTTCGAGAATATTTCGCCGGATTACAGGACGTAAATCTATTGCCTCCTGAGATTGATGGATGATACACACTTTAAGGTTATTTTCTTACAATTTCATCTGAAAACAATTGATGAATCAATGAATGGAATAATACAATTGGAGAAAAGGGATCTAATTATAATTAAGGAGTAAAATAGAGAAAGGCGAATACTTGGAGAATATTTCGCCTGATTACAGGATGTAACTGAATAGCCTCCTCAGATTAATGGAAGATGCACACGTTAAGTTTATTTAGTTACAATTTCATCTGAAAACAATCGATGAATCAATGAATTGAATAATACAATTGGAGGAAAGCGATCTAAGAATAATTAAGCATTAAAATAGAAAAACCCTAATGTTTCGTGAAAGTTTTTCCGGATTAAAGGATGTAACTGAATAGCCTCCTCAGATTAATGGAAGTTGCACACATTAAGGTTATTTTCTTGCAATTTCATCTGAAAACAATAGATGAATCAATGAATGGAATAATACAATTGGAGAAAAGCGATCTAATTATAATTAAGGAGTAAATAGACTAATGCCAATGTTTCGTGAATATTTTGTCGGATTTCAGGATATAACAGAATAGCCTCCTGAGATTTATGGAAGATGGACACGTTTAGGTTATTTTCACACAAATCCATTTGAAAACAATGGATGAATCAATGAATGGAATAATACTATTGGAGAAAAGCGATCTTATTAAAATTAAGCAGTAAAATAGAGAAAGGCGAATGTTTCGAGAATATTTTGCCGGATTACAGGATGTGTCTGTATAGCCACCTGAGGTTAATGGAAGATGCACACGTTAAGGTTATTTTCTTACAATTTCGTCTGAAAAAAATAGATGGATTACTGAATGGAATAATACAATTGGAGAAAAGCGACCTAATTATAACTAAGGAGTAAAATAGAGAAACGCGAATGTTTCGAGAATATTTCGCCGGATTACAGGACGTAACTCTATTGATTCCTGAGATTGATGGAAGATGCACATTTTAAGGTTATTTTCTTACAATTTCATCTGAAAACATTATATGAATCAATGAATGGAATAATACAATTGGTGAAAAGGGATCTAATTATAATTAAGGAGTTAATTAGAGAAAGGCGAATACTTGGAGAATATTTCGCCTGATTACAGGATGTAACTGAATAGCCTCCTCAGAATAATGTAAGATGCACACGTTACGTTTATTTTGTTAAAATTTCATCTGAAATCGATGAATCAATGAATGGAATAATACATTTCGATCTAATTATTTTTCAGGAGTAAAATAGACAAACGCTAATGTTTCGAGATTGTTTTGCCGGATTAAGGATGCAACTGAATAGCCTCCTCAGATTAATGGAAGATGGACACATTAAGGTTATTTTTTACAATTGCATCTGCAAACAATAGATGAATCAATGAATGGAATAATACAATTGGAGAAAAGCGATCTAATTAAAATTAAGCCGTAAAATAGAGAATCGCGAATGCTTCGAGAATATTTTGCCGGATTACAGGATGTAAGTGAATAGCCTCTTGAGATTAATGGAAGATGCACACGTTAAGGTTATTTTCCTACAATTTCATCTGAAAACAATAGATGAATCGATGAATGAAATAATAAATTGGAGAAAAGCGATATAATTATAATTAAGGCGTAAAATAGAGAAACGCGAATATTTCGAGAATATTTTGCAAGATTACAGGATGTAAGTGAATAGCCCTCTGAGATTAATAGAAGATGCATACATTAAGGTTATTTTCCCACCGTTTCATCTAAAAAAAGGATGAAGAAATGAATGGAATAAGACAATTGGAGAAAAGCCATCTAATTATAATTAAGGTGTAAAATTGAGAAAGGCGAAATTTTCCTGAATATTTTGCCTGATTACAGGATCTAAGTGAATAGCCTCTTGAGATTGATGGAAGATGCATACATTAAGGTTATTTTCCCACAATTTCATCTGAAAACAATAAATGAAGCAATGAATGAAATAAAGCAATTGGATAAAAACGATCTAATTATAATTAAGGTGTAAAATAGAGAAACACGAAAATTTCGAGAATATTTTGCAGGATTACAGGATGTAAGTGAATAACCTTTTGAGATTAATGGAAGAAGCATACATTAAGGCAATTTTCCCACAATTTCATCTGAAAACAATAAATCAAGCAATGAATGAAATAAAGCAATTGGATAAAAACGATCAAATTATAATTACCGAGTAAAATAGAGAAACGCGAAATTTTCGAGAATATTTTGCAGGATAACAGGATGTAAGTGAGTAGCCTCCTGAGATTAATGGAAGTAGCATACATTAAGGTTATTTTCCCACATTTTCATCTGAAAACAATAGATGAATCAATGAATGAAATAAAGCGATTGGATAAAAACGATCTAATTATAATTAAGGACTAAAATAGAGAAACACGAAATTTTCGAGAATATTTTGAAGGATTACAGGATGGAAGTGAATATCCTCCTGAGTTTATTGGAAGATGCATATATTAAGGTTATTTTCCCACAGTTTCATCTGAAAACAATGGATGAAGCAATGAATAGAATAATACAATCGGAGAAAAGCGATCTAATTATAAGTTAGGAGTAAAATAGAGAAACGTGAAATTTTCGAGAATATTTTGCCGGATTGCAGGATGTAAGTGAATAGATTCCTGAGATTAATGGAAGATGCATACATTAAGGTTATTTTCCGACAATTTCATCTGAAAACAATATATGAAGCAATGAATGGAATAACACAATCGGAGAAAAACGATCTAATTATAATTAAGGAGTAAAATAGGGAAACGTGAAATTTTCGAGAATATTTTGCCGGATTACAGGATGTAAGTGAATAACCTCCTGAGATTAATGGGAAATGCATACATTAAGGTCATTTGCCCACAATTTCATCTGAAACCAATAGATGAAGCAATAAATGGAATAATACAATCGAAGAAAAGCGATCTAATTATAATTAAGGTGTAAAATATAGAAATGCGAAACTTTGGAGAATATTTTGCTGGATTATAGGATGTAAGTAAATAAACTCATGAGATTAATGGAAGATGCATACATTAAGGTCATTTTCCTACAATTTCCTGTGAAAACAATACATGAAGCAATAAATGGAATAATACAATCGAAGAAATGCTATCTAATTTTAATTAATGAATAAAATAGAGAAATGCGAACGTTTCGAGTATATTTTCCCGGATTAGAAGGTGAAAGTGAATAGCCTCCTGAGATTAATGGAAGATGCATACATTAATGTTATTTTCCTACAATTTCATCTGAAACCAATAGATGTAGCAATAAATGAAATAATACAATCGAAGAAAGCGATCTAATTATAATTAAGTATTAAAACAGGGAAACTGAAAATTTCGAGAATATTTTGCCGGATTACAGGATGTAAATCAATACCCTCCCGATATTAATGTAAGATGCATGCATTAATGTTTTTTCCTACAATTTCATCTGAAACCAATAGATGAAGCAATAAATGGAATAATACAATCGAAGAAAAGCGTTCTAATTATAATACGGCGTGAAATAGAGAAACTTGTAAGTTTCGATAATATTTTGCGGGATTGCATGATGTAAATTAATAGCCTCCTGAGATTAATGAAAGAATTATACATTATGGCTATTTTCCTACAATTTCATCTGAAACCAATAGATGAAGCAATAAATGGAATAATACAATCGAAGAAAAGTGATCTAATTATAAATGATGACTAAAATAGAGAAATGTGATCGTTTCGAGAATATTTTGCCGGATTACAAGATATAATTTGATATTCTCCTGAGATTAATGGATGCATCTATTAAGGTTGTTTTCCCACAATTTCATCTGAAAACTATAGATGAAGCAATAAATGGAATAATCCAAACGAAGAAAAAATTTCTAATGATAAGGAAGGAGTAAAGAAGAGTAATGTCAATTTTTCGATAATATTTTGACGGATTTCAGGATGTATGTTAATGGCCTATTGCGATTAATAGAAGATACCTACAGGAATGTTATTTTCCTACAGTTTTATCTGAAAACAATGGATGAATATATAAATGGAATGATACAATCGAACAGAAGCGTTCTAATTAAAATAAGGCTTAAAAATAGAGGACCCCTTTCGGATTATCCGAGTTCGTGCGAATGCCTTTTGGGTTACATAACGCCGCTCAAATCTTCCAGAGACTAATCGACGAAGTATTTAGAGGTTTACCTTTCATATATGCCTACGTAGACGATGTTTTAATCGCCAACCAAAACCGAAAAGAACACAAACTGCATTCGGAACAAGCTTTCCAAAGAATTTCGTATTTTGGACTCAAAATCTATGTCCACAAGTGTGTTTTTGGAGAACCAAAAATAAATATCCACAGACATGAAATTGACCACGAAGGTATTTCACCTTTACCAGACAAATTAGAAGCAATTCCCAATTTTCTGCAAGCAACGTCACTAAGACAATTGCGAAGATTTATAGGCCTTATCAATTATTACAGGAGATTTATACGCAATTGTTCAGCGGTAGTGTCACCTTTGACAAACCTACTAAGAACAAGAACAAAAAGATTATGTTACAGGAAAACACTCTCGAAGCATTCAACAATGCCAAAACAGCTTTAGCTAACTTTACTAAGCAGAATTACATCAATGATAGCGAGAAAATTAAGCTTACCCTCACAACAGAGGCTTCATCAACAACTGTAGGTGCGGTTTTACACCAAATCTTGGATAAATAAATCACACCTATATCGTTCTTCTCCGCTAAACTAAATAAGGCACAAACTAAATGAGGCACATTTTCGAGAGAGCTATTAGCAATATATCTTTTCGTTAAACATTTTCAGCACCTCCTGGAGGGCAGAGATTTCACCATATACACAGACCATAAACCATTAACATATGCATTACACACACATACTAACAAATATAATCGGCGGAAAATCAGACACCTAGATGATATTTTCCAATTCTCCTCAGATATCAGATATGTGACAGGTCAAGAAAACATAGTGGCAGATGCATTATCACGTGCCACAATTGCTTCTTTAGATTTTAGTTCTTTGAACCTCGAATTAATCGCCAAAGAACAAACCACAGACAGTATACTCCAAGAAGTACAGCAAAGCACATCGCTAAAATTAGTTGAACTACCTGTTCCATTCTGGGATTTTATTGTGACATTTCACAAACTCAACCACGAGCTTACATACCACCAAACTTGACAGAAAGTATTCAAGGACTTTCATACATTGTCTCACCCAGGAATGCGTGCGACTTTGAAGTTAATTACTGAACGTTTTGTTTGGCCAAATATGTCAACTGATGTAAGAAATTGGAAAAAATCTTGTTTGTCATGCCAGAAGAACAAGATAAATAAGCACACCAAATCACCCGCATGCACATTCAGCACAACTGATGCAAGATTCATGAACATACACGTTGATATTATAGGACCTTTACCTTGTTCTCAAGGATATACATATATCCTTACTATCATAGATAGGCTTACTCGCTGGCCTGCTGCAATGGCAATCAAAGATATTACAGCCACAACAATAGCTAAAACTATCCTTACTAAATGGATCGCAATATTTGGTGTACCTTCAGTAATCACAACAGACAGAGGAGCTCAGTTCCATTGTACATTATTTAGAGAGTTCAATCACCCACCCGGAACTTGACGCATAAAAACTACATCTTACCATCCGTGTGCAAACGGAATGGTCGAACGTTTCCACAGACAGTTGAGGACAGCTCTAGCAATGAAACAAAACAAAACAAAACTAATTGGCTAGAAAACTTACCACTGGTGCTTTTATCAATCAGAAACATTGTCAAAGAGGATTTGGGTGGTACACCAACTGAAATGGTTTTCGGCACATCACTGACTCTACACTGTGATGACAACACGAACATTTTGCCAACAGGAATTAAAACATAGAATGTCATCATTAACTTTTACACCTACACGGAAAGCAAACAAAAATATATACATACCAAATGACCTTTACACTTGCACATATATATTTATAAGAAATGACGGTGTAAAAAAACCTTTATGTTCAAACTACTCAGGTCCATACCAAGTTATTAACACAAAGGACAAATATTTCACCATCATGAAAGATGGAAAACATGACAGTATTGCTATCGATCGGATTAAACCGGCTTATGTCGATAACCAATTCTCACATCAACTACAAAAAGAAAAACATGAGCATTCAGACTGAAATATCACACAAAAGACGAATGAACAAACATCCAACAAAACAAATGACACCTCACCAGAGACAATAACAGAGAAGAATGTTACAACAAGATCTGGGAGACACGTGCATTGGACAAAACATTACAAAACATACCTGAGATATCAAATTATTGTTTCCTACATATCATTAGAAATAAATTTCTGGTGTTCTGGAGGGAGCCTTTGTTGTGTCCACTAAAATATCAAATACAATATTTATAAACCAATCCCACTCAAGACAAAACGTACATCTTAAAAGACACCAATAAAATCATAGAATACAAATCAGAATATTTGTTGTATTAGTCATAATTATTTTTAGGTAGATACCGACCAAATATCGTACGGACGCAGTAGAAGACATACCACGTGACCTTTTTTAGGGCCAATTAGGAATAAATAAATAATTTAATTCTGGAGCTGATTTTGTTCGGAAATCCGTTCCGAAAAGGGATACACGCGGCTGTCATCAAATTCCAGGCACCTCTCGCTTATGATCTTCATGACCTCATGTTAAAAGCGACAGCGTTGACAAACTTCAGACTACGGCAACACCGCCAACAGTAAGAAACAATTCCTATCTCTCGTATCCGCTTTTACAATGAATCACGCACACACATCTTGACTTTTTCATACAAACACACATATCACAACATTTTATTGTTTCTCACATACGTACACAAAGGGAGTTTATATTTTATTTCAGAACTTTATTATTAAACCAAACAAAAAGACACTACTTTCCAATCTATCATCAACTGCTTGTATTCTTGTCGCTATATGAAATTAATGTTTATTTGTTGAAACTACGTTGTCTTTTCTACTGAATTTTATTCCTTCAATGAAAATCGTGTGATTAGAGACGGTGAAATTACTAGCGACCCTGTAAAGCTATTTTGTTAATGTATTAATAGGTTCGATTTTCAAAAAAAGAGCGACATTTATTCTAAATTTTTGTTTAGAAAAGGAAAATAAGAATTGACACTCGTTTCTGTTTTATTTAAAATATAGGTTTTGAAATTTTCTTTAATTTCTTTCACTTTTATAATGAAATATTTGTGGAAAGCTTTTAGTAAAGTGAAATAAAAATTAAACTTTTTATTCTTCAGAAATTCTTCAGAAAGAAAAATGCTTACATTGTTAGATTTTAAATGCAAACAAATACCTTTTGACATATTAGTGGTGTGCATGAGTGAGAGCTAGAGAAAAAAAGACTGAATTTTCTGTCTCCACCATGAGGGAAGCCTGAAATTTAGATGCAATGTTTTACTCAGGGTATAAAAGGGGAGGTAATTCTGACTATTTTAATTTGGTTTCTTCATTGTTCATAAATTTGCGTTTTAGGTCGAATTAAGAAAATATTTAAATAAAACAGAAACGAGTGTCAATTATGATTTTCCTTTTCTAAATAAAAATTTAGAATAAATGTCGCTCTTTTTTTGAAAATCGAACCTATTTCTAAACGAGTTATTTCCTCTTGATTCAAAGACCATGACCTTCGTAATGAGTGCGCAAATAAACACTTGCCACGAATTAACAGATTAAATTATGGCTTTCGTAAATGAAACTAAACTGAAAGATTTACTAATAGATTTTGCTGTTTGAAAAAAATCGTTCAGCTCGATGACGTTCTTATGACAATTTTAAGGAAGCGACATTTCAGCCGTGTTAAACCGTCGGAGGCAGTGACAGATCTTTCGACGTACATAACACGAGCACGTGTTGTCACCCTTGGTAATTTTCTGGCATGCAAATGTAGCAGTTAAAAAGCTAAAATCAACATTCAGTAATTTTGTAGCAATCTTTCTACTAGGTTTTTCATTGGATGGTCAAATTTCGCGTGTCGGGATTCGATACATTAACAAAATAGCTTTATAGGGTCGCTCGTAATTTGACCGTCTAATCACACGATTTTCATTGAAAGAATGAAATTCAATAGAAAAAGAACGTAGATAGTCATTCAAAGATCAACCTGTAGTTGAACCTGTTCTCTCCTCCATTGAAATAGGAGAAGGAGCCTGGTCTCGTGGATTCCAACCCTGCAGCAGTATCTTCGTTGCACTGAGACATTTAAAAGACCTTGTGTCACATTCTGTCTTAGTGGGGAGGTCAAAGTGTAGTATCTGTTACTGTCCAGCAACGCGCCACTGAAGAAGAAAAAAAAAGAGAGATCAGAAAACTACTGGCAAAATGCTCAGAAATAATCCAGCTGTGACAAAGAGTATGAAATTCTGATACACCTTTGAAGCTTTATAGAAGAAGCATTTCTTTGGTGGCTACTGGTAAAAGAATGGAGAATTGGCCAATGTAAGCAAAGTTCTCATTAAAGAACTACTTGATGCACAAAAAAATAAAAGTCTACCATAGGTGTAGCTATGCAATGTGGGATTTGTTGTTGGCAGAACTGAGAGAATGGCTACAATAACTTCTGAAACATTACAAGTTTATCTCTGAATATCAAAGGCCCGGATAAACAAAAGTCGACTGGTGGCCTTCTTTTCAAATATGTGAGGATTGAGTCAAGTAACCGGACATACCAAAAGAAGAGATGTTGTTCTCTTCTTAACTAGGATCCCTATTACAGGTAGTGAGCTTATGGCCATATCATGTTGAAACATTGGTTTCCAATGTTAAGCAATATCAAACCTGGTCTGTACTTAGAAGAGTGACTGTTTGGGAATACCAGTTACTGCAAGATTGGATGTACAGGTGGTGTAATGAATAACGGATCAAAATTTTTAATTGGAGTGCTGAGTTCCAGTTGGGTTTATTATATTGACTTGTGCACAAATAGACCTGGGAAAGATATGAATCCACCTATGATCCTCCCATGGGTTAATTAGTAAGATTTGTATCACTAAATCATTATTATCACCCCCAAAATATTTGTACAGTCTAAAAATATTTTCTGGCTTTAAACAACATGTAAAGGGCTGATAAGCCGTAGAAAATGAATTGGTCAGTCAATATTACAGATAGAGGTCAACAGGATACAAGTACATTGTTGGTCATTTCGAAAGCCAGTCTACTTGGAAGCAGCTTGTCAAAAGACACTTGCAGATAGAGCCACCAATTGTACAGCATACATTGTGCCATACCAATAAAGAAGCCCCTTAAGGAATACACCAATTCAGGAGCTCGTTCGTAAGAGAGAAGAAGAGACATAAGGTGGAAAAAGTAGTGAAAACAATACACACACACACATACACACAGTCAGTGACACAATTATTTATACACCCATTATTTTTTTTCCATTTCTCAGAATCTAATGCCTGTATGATGCCAGGTTGTTTTATATCTTAATAAGCACACAAAAAGGAATATATATTTGTTATGTATTTGATACATAATTGTGGCACAAGGCTGAAAAGGAAAGTGGTTTAAGGCTGGTCATCCTAATTATTCTAGTATTAGTTATTTAGAACTTTTCATTGATAAATTATGAAATAAAAGTACAATTGTGTTTATTTTTCTTATTTTAAATAAAACGAGAGATATGTAAAAAAAACAAAGACTTTACTTCTTTTTTGCTAAATCAGGAAAACTTTAAAAACATTTTACGATATTAAAAGAAAGATAGAAAGATAAGTTGTTTTGTTTATATATCCTCTCTTATTTAAAAAAAAACATATTGTACTTTTAATTCATAATTTATCAGTTTTTTTTAATATTTATTTCAATTCTAATAAGTGAGGAGTCATAAATAAAATGCCAAATTAACAGAAATACAGTTCGTTTTTCTTTTAACAATGTAAAAAAATTAAATGTCTTTTTAAACTATTTTGTTTTACGTAGTTGAAGTTATTATTACCAAAGTAGTAGACTAAAAATTAAAAGTCCAATAAAATTAATTTCACTTTTAAAAACTGAAATAAATGTTATCATACTTTTAATTCTTAGTCTATTTTGCTTAATAAGATTTCAACTATCTAAACAAAAAAATAAAACATTGCCTTGTTTTGTGACCGTGAAACCTGTAAATTGAGAAATTGAAAAATAATGCCCATTTTTGGACTTTAAATAAAGTTTCTGCAATTAGAAAAAATATATTAATTTTCAACTTTCTTTTGAATTTCCATTTGATATTTCCAGAAAAAATAGATCAGGTGCATGTGATATCCTTAAAGCATTGGAATTATTTCAATTTATTTATCTATATATTTTATAATTTATGAAAAGTACCAATTTTATAGCACGTTCCGAATCAATCGCCAGCTAAGCGAAAACTCAGGGTTGCTGAGATAATCCGCCGCTGGCGCCCAAGACCAAAAGTATCGCAACTCTGATGCCGACAAGCCGAGCCGCCCACACAGAGGATCCCTCGCAACCCTCGCCATCAACTCATGACACAACAGTCTCCGACGCCGCGAAAGGTCACCGGACCGAGGAAAGAACGTCAAGACGTTCGACACTCACTGAACAATCTCGACAACCTTCCACAACCACGACGGCGCCCACCCCAAGACATGGGTGGGGAGCGATAATAAGGCTAGGGAAGACGTCTCCAACACTCGGCGCCAAAAGAGAGTCCTCTGTCAAAATTCGGCATAGGAAAGACAATCCTGAGGCGCAGCGATGACTCACCAGGTGTGGTTATCCCAGACCCCAATGACACAGATGCCGGTAACAGGACTCTTCACGGACCCAATGCCTGCGAAGAGGGTGATCAACAAACGTCTGTCGCCCCCACGCGTCTCCCGCAAAAAGGAAGTACAGCCAAGCGGTAAAGGATGAAGGGCAAGACGTAAGTGGCACACGCCTCAGCCCTACCCTTTAAGGACAACCCCTTCGAAGTCAAGTCTGAACCGCCGCTCCGAACTTTGCCTGTACTTCTGACCAATTCTTCTTCAGCCGGAGTCCGGGCCCGAACCCCACCCCAAGGATGTGGACGGGTCCATCAGTCCAGCTGAAGTACGACGCCCTTCCAGGCACCTAACTGCAAGCCGGATGACGTGTTCCGGTTAATCTTGGCCCCCGTCACCTCGTACCGTTCAAGCGCCTTCTGCACCACCTTAATGTCGCTGCGGCACGACACGAAGATGGATACGTCATCGGCGTACGCAGAAAACCTAACTGGAGAACTACCAGGGAAAACGGCTATACCACGTACGGCCGGACTGCACGTCCTGTCCCTTAGCTGGCGAAGGAAGGGCTCCAACGCCAAAGCATAAAGTAAGAGCGACAGTGGGCACCCCTGTCGAACCGAGCGTGTCAGCGCAAAAGCGTTCGACCGCCTTCTGTTCACCTGTACCATAGTACTGGGGGTGCGATACAGGAGGCTAATCCACCGGCAGAAGTCGGGTTCGAATCCGGCGGCCTGCAGGACAGCAGCCAGGTACTGATGGTCAACCCTGTCAAATGCCTTGGACTGATCCAAATTGATCAGCGCGGCTCGCTTGTCGTATTTTACACCCTCTATGATCGTGCGGATCAGATGCAGGTTGCATTGAATTGTTCGTCCCCTCGCAGCACAAGTCTGCTCAGGTCCCAACAAGCTCGCGACAACTGACTGCAACCTCTCAGTCAGGATCTTGGCTAAAAGCTTTAACTCTCTGTTTAGCAGAGTTATGGCCCTGTAATCATCTAAATCCCGCCCAACACCCTTGCCCTTTTTCAACAGCGTGATCACACCCCTGGAAATTCGGTTGGGGATGGACCCCTGCCGGAACCAGTTGTTGAACACCACTGTCAAAATCGGGACAAAGATGAGCAACAGCCTCAAGTACATTTCGTAGGGCAGACCATCAAGTCCCGGAGACTTGCCTCTGCCGATCTTTTTCAAGGCCAAGTGAACTTCGCCCTCCGTGATCTCACCCTCGCAGTTAGCTGCTTCAGTCGGCGAGAGCTGAGGAAAGTCAGCCAAATAGCTGCGAAACTTGTCGCCACTGAGACCAGGTTCCTTGGTAAAGCGGCTCTCAAAATACCACTGAAACGCCTCGCACATGTCCCTGGTCGACCTCAGAGAGCGCCCCTCTGGGGTAATGACCTCGCGAATGTATCGATCGGAACTCGACGGATCTCTTCCTTGCGCAATTCTGCGCCCATGTTCACCGCTTCGTTAGACATCTTGTATCTCTAGGAAATCCCTCCCCCCAGCCACCGCCCGGGACAGACTATCCTCTAGAGTCTTCACCTTTTTAGCCTTATCTAGAGCGAGTCGTTGGCTATATTCAGTGGTGAAGGACCTAATCTTCAAATCTCTCCCGCCACTTACTCCCAATAACTGCCCCCCACTAATTCCGCTGCACTAATCTAGAAAGTCCCGCATGTCCAGTAAAGACAGATTGAACTTCCAGTGTCCAGACATTCTATGCCTAGTACCTAACACAATCCAGGCACAGACGAGTCTATGATCTGAATAGTCTACTCGGTGGAACGTGGGACAATCTAGATCGACTCTTCTCACTAACATTCTGTCACAGCGAACTACAAACCCACGTCCACATCTCCACCCTCAGATGATCGACCCGGTATCTATCGACGAGCCCAAATTCGCCGATCAGATCAACCAAGCTACGATCACCCGATGCCTACCAGCTATCTCCCCGTCCCCTATTTATCGTGGGGTCCAGGGCAGCATTCCAGTCCCCCATGAAGACTAAGCGCGACGAATCAACCAGGAACGGCCCCAACTGGCGGAAAAATCGACACGCTCACTCTGGTCGTTGGGCGCATAAACCGCAACGACGCGAAACGAACCACTGCTCACGGTAGTATCAGCTACGATCAACCGGCCCTCTGCGCCAACATGAACAAGTTCCACCCTCGCATCGAGAAAACGTTTAACCAACAAGGAAAAACTTCTCGCTATCTGGTCCTCATAGGCTGAATAAACAACAAAGTCGTTAGACAGCACACGAGCATCAACCTATATCCACTCCAAAGGACATAAGATCAAAAAGAAGGCGGGAAGCCCTACCCTGATCTCTCAAGCCCCTCACATTCAGACTGGCTAGTATGATTGACATAATTTAAGCCCGAGTCCCTTAAGCGAAGACTGGCCAGAAATTTACGGGTGCCAGAAATTTACGGGTGCCAGAAATTTACGGGTGCCAGGACCCCGACGGATTGTCCCAGGCTCCCAGTACCTACATCGGACGTAATTTGTCCTTCTGTGACAATACCGCCGACGTCTGTGGGAAAAGTTAATTTTATTACCCTATATAGAGAGGGGCGGAGAAGAACTGTGGCTCTCCCTGCACAATACTGAGACAACTTTCTCAGCTCCGGTGTTTCTATCTGTACCATCCGGAGCACCGGGAATGCGTTTTTGGCTTCTGCCAAATAGTCCTATACTTTGAGGTTTCCCCCAAGGGCTCCTGGAAAGTTCCTTGGATCCTCTGTTGACTCCCCATCAACAGAGGTGCACTTAAAAAGAGGCCTCAAGAGGGCCTTCCTCTGGGAGAAAAAGGTCCCTCTCAAGGAACTCACTATTCACCATGCAGATCTTGTCAACTTTGAGTAGATGCCTCTTCTTTTTTCCTTTGGATTGGTTGGAGGAGGGAGACGGGGTAAACGGAGCCCTAATAGGGGAAGAGTGGTGGCTCCTTGCCTTACCTTGCTGGAGATCTTTTTCAGCTCTATCTGGTGAATCAGGCGCGGATTGTGCTTTCTCCGCCCTACTCCGGCCCGCTGTCCTTTCTTTTTTTAGTGTTGGTAATAAAGTCCTCTTCCTCCTCTTCGTCCTCAACCCCTTCCTCTCTCCTCTAATGATGAAGCTGGAGGCAGAGGCATTTCCCCCACCTCCATATAGAAGGGGGTCCAGGTGAGGCAACTTCTCCACCACTTGTCCAGGTTGGACCTCTTTTCCGGCCTGCTGTTGTTGCTGCACCAGCTGCTCCTGTTTCTGCTGCACCGGCTGCTGTTGCTGCTCACGCTGCTGCTCGCGTTGTTGATCCCGCAGTTTCTGTCGCTGCTCCCGCTGCTGCTGCACCTGCTGCTGTTGCTGCTGTTGCTTCAGCTGCTTCTCATTTTGCTTAGCAGCTCCTTTGCTGGGGACATCCGGCTTCTGTTGCTGTTTGGCGGCAACCTTGTCTGTCCAACAGGAGGTGCGACGACTCTCGACAACAACAAAAACGCTTCGGTCGCCACAGGAAATGATATTGTGTATCTCATTGAACTTTGGCCCGGTCAATGTCACCATAACTTCAACAACACTGGTGGCAATACCCGACTTACTTTTGATGGAAGATACTCCATTCACAGGCCGGTAATCCGAAAAGAAGCCCCCCAAATGATCTTCTGTAATGTACATGGGCACACCATGTAAGGTAATCCGGGTTTTTCGGGTGCCCATGTACTGTTTGCAGCCTCATTGTTTTGGTGGTGAGGGTGCTTCCAGCCAGTACTTTCGCTGCCTCTTCAGTTGCCAGCAGGATGACCCAGCAGGCTTTAGATCTTCGGGCCAAAACTATGGCCCCAATATTTAAAGCCTTTAGGGCTTCTTCCATTGCCACCCTGCTGACAACCATGAATTTCCTGGCCTTGACCGTCAACAGGGAGATTGTCCTAGTTGCCACTGTCTCCATTACAGAAAGCATTGGTAACATTTCATTTTTGAGATGAACTCTTTGTATTCATTTCGGAGACTCCTGTAATATTCTGACCCTTTTTTGGACCTTTCCAGCACCCAAGCTGATGGTGCAGTCGACGTACTGGCCAATGGCCCTTTTTCCTGGGTCACCTCCGCCATAGCGGAGGGTATTCACCACGCAATTCAGGAGACAAACAAACAGTTAAAATATACAAAAACAAAGCACAAAAAATAATGACAAATGTCCGACTTACTATTCTGACAGGTAGTTAATTGCACAAAACGAGTTTTCGACTATCGTCCAGCCGACAGACGAAAAATGAGAGGGTTGGAACTTAACACGTATATCCGCCCGCAAAGCAATGACAAAAGCCTGCATAGTAACGCGGAAAAGAGGTATTTATTGTACAAAAGTACAAATGTGCCACGTGGGCAAAATTGGGAAAGAGGGGGGGGGCTGGTCTTCAACCTGTCTTACCTCTAACTTAGCTAGCCCCATTTACTGACCCAATCTTCCAAAACATTGTCCCTTTTACCACAACATCTCATCCACACAACACTGCCAAACACACCACAATACCACATCCACTCAAGGAAATTCTACCTAAACCCCATGTATACAGATTTTGTAGCGGGCTGGGCTCAAACAATAAATCCCCAATGTTGTAACGCGGAAAAGAAATATGACCGCTATCGAAGACACAATTTATGCGCGCCGATCTCGTCCAAAACGAGACGATATTCGCACACATGCAAATTTCTGCCGTATCAGACAGGCATAAAAAGCAAGATGCCAGAAGCACGACTCAGAAAGTTCGGATCATTTGGCGGACTTCGTGCAATAGAGTTGGACGTACGAATTGACTGACTGACCGACTGACTGTCGGACGGACGGACGAAGAGGAAGTCGAAGTAGGCCCGGCTGAGTTGGTGTCTGTTTTACGACTGCCCGGTGTACAGTCCCGCAATCCATTTCCTTGAGGCGACCGACGACGAAGGAAGAACAGCTGGTCTGCCGGCGTACGGCGCACTGCACTTTCTGACCCCGCTCTCGTCACTTTCTTCTTTTTGTTTACTACAGTGGTTATGGGTATATATAGAAAATAACAGTTTTTGTTAATACATAGTTTAAAACCGAATAGAAGTGAATTTTCTTATTGGTGGTAATACGCCTCAAAATTGTCATGTTGATAAACTCTGAAAAAGAACCTACGATGTACAACGAAAAATTTACAATTGGAATTTACCTTAGCCCACCTTTTGATCTCAAACATGTTAACCAATAAAACTGCAAATATTTGAAACTTACTTCAAGAGTTAATATACTTTTTTTTATTAAAGTTTAATCATTGCATACAATCATAGCCGTGAATAGGTGCCCCGAACCCCAGAATGAACATACAGTTAATTTATGAAGTCTTTTCAAAAATGTGATACTCAAAGCCCCCCACCCCCAATTAATCTCCCGCCAGTGTATTATGCCTTTCATTTTGGGCTCAAATATTTCACTTCCTATAGGAAGTAGGCATATATAGTTAATTAAACCCTTGTTCTGGTAAAGACAATTCTTGTGTTGAAGCCAAATTGGTCAGATGCCTAAAATTCACCAAATTATCTTCTGTACTGCGGGTGTAAGTCAGCCCCTTCCAGTTATTAAAAAAAGTGGGGAGAGACTAAGTTTTAGTCCATTCTTTCTTTACATGAAGCTGATCATACCATAAATTTCCAATTTTGAAATTCATTTTTATACCCGCACCTCAAAGTCGTTTAATGGGGGTCCAATTTTACAGTTTATCAAAACCAACATGATTGCTATTTTTCCGAAAGTTTCAAATTTTTTTTTTACTTTTGTTAATGTGTCAGAACAACTGCACAACATTTTAATAGTAAGCCTTTCTTAACATTAATATTTTTTATTCATATACTTTTCCTAATCTAAGCAAAACAGGGGACACATTCAAGTAAAAATAGATTCTTTAAAAGTCTAACACTAATCCACTTATTCGATTAAAGTCAAATCTTTGAGACTTATTAATTAGTAGGATTTTTTAAATTAAAATACCAGTCTATATTTGGGGGAAGAAAATTTTTTCTTGGTTCGTACAGCGTTCTATTAATTTGATTATATATATTTCCATGATGGCTTTTATCCTTCTATGTAGATTTTGATTTATTTGGAAAATATCCAGCAACTACGCAAACTGGAGTCATTATTTTGGATAAAAACCAGGAAAATGAAGTAATCTATCACCTGTTTTTACATTCATTTGATTAATTATTAATTAGATATATTGATTATGAAAGAATGTTCATTTTATTATATATATATATATATATATATATATATATATATATAGAGAGAGAGAGAGAGAGAGAGAGATAGAGAGAGAGAGAGAGAGAGAGAGAGATAGGTAGGTACCTCTACGAGATCGCTAAAAAAAGAGCATAGCAGGAAGAAAAAGACGCCAAACTTTATAAAACAAAATTTTATCATCTAAATGTTTGTTAAGAGGAAAGATCAAAGTATTTTGGGGCTATTTTTTTTTTTTACATTTTTTTAATCGTTCCTAGCACGTCCAAAATTTTCGTTAAAAATCTTGTTTTTTTTTTTGAGTCAACAAAATTGACCATTTTTTTTCCATTTTATACAAAAACTGGAAATCTCCCTTCGAAATTCTTTTAAATATCAATTATCATTTTTTCAAAACTTATTTTAAGAAAATCAGAAATTAAAATGTTTGTTTAAAATATTTTGAACCAAGCTTAACTTAGCTTCTGCGCCGAAAAGATGTAATTTGAAAATAAAACAAAGCAGGTCATAAATTTTCGCGTCAAATGACAGGTGATGAATGACATATTGACGGATTTTTGTGTTCTTTCTCTTGTTGCTTTTGCGGTTTGCTTACACATTCGTCAAGTAAAAAAATGTACGAATTAATTTAGGCCATCAATACCGCGACAGTACTGTTGTTAGTTTATAATTTTGACAGCTGTTCACGGCCTACCATGTGTAAATAACCATTATTTTCACTGTTTAAAGGAAAAAGTATTATTTTTACAAAATTCTGATAAATTACAAAATTTAAGGATTAATTATTTGAAAACGTTCTCCAGGACAGATATTAGATTTTTAAGAGATTTTGAACTTCAATCTTATCTTCTTTTTTTATTTTTTTGGTCTATAAATTGAAGAGTGACCACACCAATGTTAAAAATATCTAAAAACTAATTTAAATTATTTTTACGAAAATAAAACCAAAATATAACTTAAAAGAAAAATTTAAATTATTAAAAATGCGTTCTGTGTATGTGATACCAATCTATATAAAATTTGTATGCCCTAAAAATATCAATCCATAGGTCATTCCGCCAAGGGAAACAACTCTTATCAGAAATAAAAGAGTTATTTACCTTGGATTATTTTCATTTTTAAGAAAAGGGAGAACAGAAATGAGTAACGCCTGTTGGCAAGTAAGAATTTAAATCTTTTATTTATATTCAATATTTATTGAGTTTTATACTTTTGTGGTTGAAATGTTTAAAAACTGTGGAGTAGAATAATATTGACTAAATATGTAAATTTGGTAACAGATGATAACTATTATTTACCTGTTAAATTATATAAACATAAATTTAGTGAATTACCGTATTTTCCGGCTTACAAGACACCCTTTTTTCCAAGACGAATGTAAGGCAACGCCTAGGCTCAAGTAAGCTTGGTCGGTCATCTAATTGGCTTCACTGATTGGGACATGGATTTGTATATTGATTCATTACACTATGATGTTAGCTATCTATCTAATTCAGCTTTTTATGATGTAACATCAGTACTTAGCTGTTACAAGTATTTCCAAGACTATATAAACCTTCCTGGAGCCGAGCCATAATCTTAAACATGCTCTGCTTATGAGCAGTGGTGGGAGCCTTTCTGCTTTTGTCTAGTATGTCACTGCCATACAAACAAAATCGGACGAGTGATTAAGGTAAACAATATGTGGCGCTAGTATATGAGGGATGCATGGTGAATGTGCTATTGTATGAGAATGACTTTTTCTTCTTAGAAATTTCTTTCCAATATTAGGGTGCGTCTTGTAAGCAGGCAAATACGGTACTATTTATTTTAATATTTTGCTCAACAATTTCTTTGTAATTTTTTTTATCTTTTAATGCTTATAGGAGAAGCAAATCTCTTCCCTGAATCACCCATGGCTGTGCGTTTTTGTCTGTTGATAGCTGCTTCATGACGCATGTAACCACATCACACCTAAAAACGAGATAAATGCACATATTTTTAAATAACGTGACTATCATTACTCACTATGTTTAATGATTAAACTGTTAATACAATGAAAAGAAGTAAACATAAAATGTTGCTTTTTGTAAACAAAGCCAGGAATCTGGTCAAAATATTTTTATTTATTGTACCTGAGATCAGGATTTTTTAAAAAAATTTGTTTACAATTGTAGAATTCTAATTTTACAACATTACAAATTGCTAAAATAACTTGTTCAATTTTTGTGCAAAAAGTGGATCACACCTAAGTTTCCTTAATTCTGTCATTAAACAATGTCCTCATTGGACAATAAATATTAAAATTAGTTCTCAATCAGCATAACTAAACATGTCAGGTTCCAGACTGAGTTTATGCAAAGACGCTTTCTGATTGTACATTATTTACATTATTTGGACTACTGTGCTCATCTTTGTCGCCATATTTATTACAACGTTTCAAGTCATAGAAATCTGAAGTGAAATCTACATTGGCCAAATTGAAGAGAAACAAAACAGCAGAACCAGACAGGATGATAATATTTGATTTTGGAACTGTCGTTATTGCACTCAATTTGAAATTTGGGGTTTGATATGATTAACAGAATATATTTTTTGAGGAAATTAGATATTTCCGTTAAAGTTAATTAAGTTTAGGTTCAAAATTGGATGATTGGAATTTCATTCTGGTGATCATTGAAAGATTTAAGGCTGTCAAAAAAAATCTTTTTCTTTATTGAAAACAAATGTGTAAATGTCATTTAATAAATCTTTTCCAATTGCAACATTAAACTCATTCTCAATAAATCAAAGAAACACAAATATAAAATACTCAATTTCTAGAGGCAAAATTGATATTAAATACAATGTATTTAGGTTGTGATCAGCAATGAAAATCATTTCTTTTTTTCTCATATGGAATGTAGGTTTTGTTATTTTTTCAGTAAAAAAAAAAATTAGACTAATTCTCAAAGAAAAAAAAAACACATTATAAAATCTTATTTTAATCAACAGTAATGAAATAATTAGTTTTTGAATCTTGTCCCAGAATTTTTTTCAATGAGAATTATCAAAGTTCAAACAATTATAAACATTTGCTGTTATTTTTATTACATTCAATAATGAAATTTCAACCACTGTTTATTTGCAATGTAAAATTAATTAGTTATTTTGCATTTTTATACAACAGACTCAATTATCTGAAAAAGAAATTAAACATTTTGTATTTTCAAACTGACATTTCTTTAAAACATTGTGTGAGTTTCTTTCATTGAAATAAACAATTTCCATTTAGGTAAGTAATACTATTTCTTTCCTTCTCTTTTTTTTATTTCAAATTTAACTTTGAAATTTGATTAAAATAGGGTAATGTTTGCATTTGTCCTTGTTAATTTTATCCTTTTTTCTTTGTTTAATTTATGTCCTGATTTTCAAAATTTAAATTAATTAAAAAATATAAACTTACTTCTGGTAAATAATAATGTGATATTTTCCTTCATGTTTATCATGTATGCTAGATCTATTCTTAAACTTATACACATTTTGAAATTTCAGGTTCCCTTGAAGAAAAGGGAATCATTAAAAGCTCTGGGAGAGATAGAGAAAACAGGATCAAAAGGCAGTTTCCATCTTGGAATTATTGACAAAGATCCTGTCAAAAATATCAAAGTGCTGCAGAAGTGCAGACAGATTAGACAGGATGATTGAAAGATAGCAACAACAGGATTCTACAAACATTGCCTCTACAACTAAAATATTTTTCTACCAATGTCTTCCAGTGAAGAAACAACTGGTTGGTTGTTTTGTTTTACAGTTTAGCAACCCCCTCATGGGTAAATTAAAGTTGAGGCAACCTTATATTTCATAAAATTTAAATTTTGTTTCAATCATATGGTATCAAATATTTATTTACTTATTTATTTATTAATGCAATCTTATGGTTTCAGTTATTTTTCTTTCACAGTCCTATCGTAACAACTATTTTGATTGCTTTAGATATCAGTGTTTGGAAGGAAAATTAAAAACTCATAGTTGAATCCATTTTTTTTATCAAAGTTCAAAATTACCCTATGCAAAAGTATTGGATACATGATAATTTTTTCAAATTTCATATCAAAACTTTGTATTATAAAAGAGTTTAAATATTCAAATTTTCGATAGTATTGGAATGTTATCTCTGACCAATCAGAGAAGCACACAATTGTTTACAAGATAGTGCAACTAATCATCTGACTCTTTGATGTGCATTCTGCAATTCAAAGATTAAAAATGGCAAAAACTAAAGAATTATCCGGAGATATGCGAGATAGAATCATTGAATGTCACAAAGGAGGACAAGGTTACCAAAAAATTAGCGCATAAATTAATCTAGCACTAAGTACAGTAGGAAATATCATCAGAAAGTATAAGAAGTATTGCGACGGTACAGCAAACCTTCCAAGAAATGGAAGACCGAGAAAAATAAATGAGAGTACTTCAAGGTGGATCAGCAGAAATGTGCAAAAAAAAAAAAACCCTTCATTACTCGTTCTGAAATTAAAACTGATCTTGAGGGTGCTGGAATTAATGTAAGTAAGGATACCATTAGCAGAGCTCTATATCATAGAGGCTTTCATTCAATATCACCAAGAAAAGTACCTTTACTGAAAACCAAACATGTCAAAGACCGATTAAAGTTTGTCGAAATTTATGAAAAGAAAGGTATACAGTTTTGGGAAAAGGTAATCTGGTCGGATGAAATGAAAGTTGAACTATTCAGAAGGAACACAGCGACAAGGGTTTGGCGAAAAAATGTCACTGCCTTCAACAAGCACAATACCATCCCCACAGTTAAGTTTGAGGTGCTTCCATTATGATATGGGGATGCTTTTCATCCAAGGGCACCGGTGAGTTACAAGTTATCCATGTTAGAATGAATGGTAGCATGTACAGGGAGATTCTAGAGAAGAACCTTCAGAAATCTGCAACTTCTTTAGAACATGGTCGGAATTTCGTGCTTCAACACGACAATGATCCCAAACATACCGCAAAACTTACAAAGAAATGGTTTGAAAATAACGGTATTAGTACTCTCAATTGGCCAAGTCACTCTCCTGAATTGAATTCAATTGAGAATTTGTGGAATACTTTGAAGGTTAAAGTTCATAAGCGGAATCCACAAAATATCAAGCAATTAGAGGAATTATACAAGGAAGAATGGGGTAACGGTAGATCAGTGGGGAAAACTTGTAGGGTAATTTTGAACTTTGATAAAAAAATGGATTCAACCATGAGTTTTTAATTTTCCTTCCACATACAACTAAAATAACTTTACAAGATGTTACTTACCAAATATCAGGCAAAATGGCGAACATAAACTAGAGTTATAACAGAAAATAACATGTATCCAATACTTATGCGTGTCACTATATATATATATATATATATATATATATATATATATATATATATATATATATATATATATATATATGACTGGCTCTTTAGGTTCATAGTTACATATATATATATATATATATATATATATATATATATATATGTAATGAAAAACAAACCACTTTAAGTTACCATTACGATAATTTATTTCACCCAAAATCCTTTTTTAAGGATTCAGGATCATCAGGTAAAACTTCCAACAACGAATTGAGAGGAAAAATGGGATTAGAAATTGGTGGGTAGTGTAATTTTTGGAATTTAATAGAGGGGTTTGAGAGTGGCAGTTAAACAGACAATATAAAGTATAGGGAGGGGTTAATTATATATCTCACTTAAGTATGTTTTATATTGGAGTAGGAGGAGTGACAGAACCTTGACCTATTTAGATGGTTAAGAAAACGGAAGTGAAATGTAGAAAATGTATACAAGTGAGTCTTATGGTAAAGAGAGAGATAGGGGGGAAGAGAGATGGAGTTGTTATAATTTTGTTTTAACAAAATTATGTAAAAGATAGCTTACAATGTTTGATAGAAAATTCGATGTCTGAAAAAAAATTGTTATTAACTTAAATCTTTAATTTTTTTAAGTAAATAGTTTCGGGACTAAATATAACTATTATTGCAATAAACATATTTATCTAGGACATCAAGAAATATTTAAAATTTTAATAGATTATTCACCCGACTAATTGTATTTCCACAATATATAAAGAAAAAACAGTAACAATAACATCTATTTTAATATTTAAAATTAATTTATGAATGTAATTTTTATTTATTATATTGGTAAACTAAATTAAAGATTAGGTTTCATTATTTAATAGTATTTGAGGGTAATATTAATTTTAAATTATTCATATATGTCTCACAAATGTATTCATGTGAATCACTACATACATACGATCATTAACAAGTCCAAAAAACATTGAAACACATGAGATAATTTACACAAAAATTCATTTATCCTCGTACATAAACTATATATACATTTTACAATCTTTATCTATATTTGAATATTTGAAATATATATAGATTTTAGTTTGATTCCATAGTTAAAATTTAATTTTAGGTGATTTCGGAAGAGTCTCATTTTAAAAGAATTTAGCTAATATTGTTACAATTATTAATAGTTAAAGAATGGTATATTTAAATTTAAATTATCAATTAAATGGGAGTATAACAATGTAATATAAATAGATGAAGAAATGAAGGGAATAAATGCAATTGGAGAAAAGCGATCTAATTATAATTAAGGAGTAAAATAGAGAAAAGTGAAATTTTCGAGAATATTTTGACGGGTTTCAGGATGTAAGTGAATAGCAAACTGAGATTAATGGAAGATGCATACATGAAGGTTATTTCCCACAATTGCATCTGAAAACAATGGATGAATCAATGAATGAAATAAGACAATTGGAGAAAAGCGATCTAATTATAATTAAGGAGTAAAATAGAGAAACGCAAATGTTTCGAGAATATTTTACCGGATTACAGGATGAAACTGAATAGCCTCCTCAGATTAATGGAAGATGCACACGTTAAGGTTATTTTCTTACAATTTCATCTGAAAACAATAGATGAAGCAATGAATGGAATAATACAATTGGAGAAAAGCGATCTAATTATAATTAAGGTGTAAAATAGAGAAACGTAAAACTTTCGAGAATATTTTGCAGGGCTACAGGATGTAAGTGAATAGCCTCCTGAGATTAATGGAAGATGCATACATTAAGGTTATTTTCCCACAATTTCATGTGAAACAATAAATGAAGCAATGAATGGAATAATACAATCGGAGAAAAGCGATCTAATTATAAATAAGGAGCAAAATAGAGAAATGTGAAATTTTCGAGAATATTTTGCCGGATTACGGGATGTAAGTGAATAGCCTCCTGATATTAATGGAAGATGCATACATTAAGTTTATTTTCCCACAATTTCATCTGAAAACTATGGATGAAGAAATGCATGGAATAATAGAATTGGAGAATAGCGATCTAATTATAATTAAGTAGTAAAATAGAGAAACGCGAAAGTTTCGAGAATATTATTACGGATTACAGGATGTAAGTGAATAGCCTCCTGAGATTAATGGACGATGCATACATTAAGGTTATTTTCCCACAATTTCTTCAGAAAACAATAGATGAAGCAATGAATGGAATAATAGAATTGGAGAAAAGGGATCTAATTATAATTAAGGAGTAAAATAGAGAAACGCTAAAGTTTCGAGAATATTTTGCTGGATTAAAGGATGTAAGTGAAGAGCCTCCTGAGATTAATGGAAGATGCATACATTAAGGTTATATTCCCAGAATTTCATCTGAAAGCAATAGATGAAAAATGAATGGAATAATACAATTGGTGAAAAGTCATGTAACTATAATTAAGTAGTAAAATAGAGAAAAGCGAAAGTTTCGAGAATATTTTGACGGATTGCAGGATGTAAGTGAATAGCCTCCTGAGATTAATGGAAGATGCATACATTAAGGTTATTTTCTCAAAATTTCAGCTGAAAAAATGGATGAAGCAATGCATGGAATAATAGAATTGGAGAAAAGCGATCTAATAATAATTAAGGAGTAAAATAGAGAAACGCGACAGATTCGATAATATTTTGCCGGATTACTGGATGTAAGTGAATAGCCTCCTGAGATTAATGAAAGACGCATACAGTAAGGTTATTTTCCCACAAATTCATCTGAAAACTACGGATGAAGCAATGCATGGAATCATAGAATTGGAGAAAAGCGATCTAATTATAATTAAGGAGTAAACGAAAGAAAAGTGAAAGTTTCGAGAATATTTTGCCGGATTACAGGATGTAAGTGAATAGCCTCCTGAGATTAATGGGAGATGAATACATTAAGGTTATTTTCCCACAATTTCATCTGAAAACAATGGAGGAAGGAATGCATGGAATCATAGAATTGGAGAAAAGCGATCTAATTATAATTCAGGAGTAAAAGAGAAACGTGAAAGTTTCGAGAATATTTTGCGGGATTAAAGGATGTAAGTGAATAGCCTCTTGATATTAATGGAAGATGCATACATTAAGGTTATTTTCCGACAATTACATCAGAAAACAATAGATGAAGAAATGAATGGAATAATACAATTGTAGAAAAGAGCTCTAATTATAAGTAAGGAGTAAAAGAGATAAACGTGAAAGTTTCGAGAATATTTTGCAGGATTACAGGATGTTGGTGAATAACCTCTTGAGCTTAATGGAAGATGCATACATTAAGGTTATTTTCCCACAATTTCATCTGAAAACAATAGATGAAGCAATGAATGGAATACTAGAATTGGAGAAAAGGGATCTAATTATAATTAAGGAGTAAAATAGAGAAAAGCGAAAGTTTCGAGAATATTTTGCCGGATTACAGGATGTAAGTGAACATACTCCTGAGATTAAGGAAGATGCATACATTAAAGTTATTTTCCCAAAATTTCATCTTAAATCAAAAGATGAAGCAAGAAATGGAATAGTACAATCGGAGAAAAGCGATCTAATTATAATTAAGGAGGAAAATAGTGAAACGGGAAAGTTTCGAGAATATTTTGCCGGATTACAGGATGTAAGTTAATAGCCTCCGGAGATTAATGGAAGATGCATCCATTAAGTTTATTTTCCCACAATTTCATCTGAAAACAATGGATGAAGCAATGCATGGAATCATAGAATTGGAGAAAAGCGGTCTAATTATAATTAAGGAGTAAAAGAGAGAAACGTGAAAGTTTCGAGAGTATTTTGCGGATTACATGAAGTAAGTGAATAGCTTCCTGAGATTAATGGAAGATGCATACATTAAGTTCATTTTCCATCAATTTCATCAAAAACAATGGATGAAGCAAGGCATGGAATAATAGAAATGGAGAAAAGCGATCTAATTATAATTATGGAGTAAAATAGAGAAACGCGAAAGATTCGAGAATATTTTGCCGGATTACAGGATGTAACTGAATAGACTCCTGAGGTTAACGGAAGATGCACACATTAAAGTTATGTTCTTACAATTTCATCTGAAAACAATAGATGAATCAATGAATGGAATAATACAATTAGAGAAAAGCGATCTCAATATAATTAAGGAGTGAAATAGAGAAACGCGAAAGTTTCCATAATATTTTGCCGGATTACAGGATGTAACTGAATAGCCTCTTCAGATTAATGGAAGATGCACACGTAAAGGTTATTTTATTACAATTTCATCTGAAAAAAAATTGATGAATCAATGAATGGAATAATACAATTGGAGAAAAGCGATCTCAATATAATTAAGGAGTAAAATACAGAAAGGCGAAAGTTTCGAGAATATTTTGCCGGATTACAGGATATAAGTGAATAGCCTCCTCAGATTAATCGAAGATGCACACGTTAAGGATATTTTCTTTCAATTTCATCTGAAAACAATAGATGAATCAATGAATGGAATAATGCAATTAGAGAAAAGCGATATAATAATAATTAAGGAGTATAATAGAGATATGCGAATATTTCGGGAATATTTTGACGGATTACAGCATGTAACTGAATAGCCTCCTCAGATTAATGGAAGATGCAAACATAAAGCATATTTTCTTAAATGTCATCTGAAAACAATAGATGAATCAATGCATGGAATAATATAATTGGAGAAAAGCGATCTAATTATAATTAAGGAGTAAAATAGAGAAACGCGAATTTTTCGAGAATATTTAGCCAGATTATAGGATGTAACTGAAAAGCCTCATTAGATTAATGGAAGATGCACACATTAAGTTTATTTTCTTACAATTTCATCTGAAAACAATAGATGAATAAATGAATGGAATATTGCATTTGGAGAAATGCGATCTAATTATAATTAAGGAATAAAATAGAGAAAAACGAATGTTTCGAGAATATTTTGTCGGAATACAGCATGTTACTGAAAAGCCTCCTGAGATTAATGGAATATGCACACATTAAGGTTATTTTCTTACAATTTCATATGAAAACAATAGATGAATAAGTGAATGGAATAATACAATTAGAGAAAAGTGTTCTAATTATAATTAAGGAGTAAAATAGAGAAACTCGAATGTATCGAGAATATTTTGCCGGATTACAGGATGTAACTAAATAGCCCCCTGAGATTAATGGAAGATGCGCACATTATGGTTATTTTCTTAAATATACATGTGAAAACAATAGATGAATCAATGAATGGAATAATACAATATGAGAAAAGCGATCTAATAATTAAGGAGTAAAATAGAGAAACGCGAAAGTTTCGAGCATATTTTGCCGGATTACAGGATGTAACTTAATAGCCACCTCAGGTTAATGGAAGAAGTACACGTTAACTTTATTTTCTTACAAATTTCTCTGAAAATATTAGATGAATCAATGAATGGAATAATACAATTGGAGAAAAAGCGATCTAATTATAATTAAGGAGTAAAAGAGAGAAACGGGAATGTTTCGAGCATATTTTTCCGGATTGCAGGATGTAACTGAATAGCCTCCTGAGATTAATGGAAGAAGCACACGTTAAGGTTATTTTCTTACAATCTCATCAGAAAACAATAGATGAATCAATGAATGGAATAATATATTTGGAGAAAAGCGATCTAATAATAATTAAGGAGTAAAATAGAGAAACGCTAATGTTTAGAGAATATTTTGCCGGCTTACAGCATGTTACTGAATAGCCTCCAGAAATTAATCGAAGATGCACAAGTTAAGGTTATTTTCTTAAAATTTCATCTGAAAACAATTGATGAATAAATGAATGGAATAATACAATTGGAGAAAAGCGATCTGATTAAATTAAGGGGTAAAATAGAGAAACGCGAATGTTTCAAGAATATTTTGCCGGCTTACAAGATGTAATTGAAGAGCCTCCAGAAAGTAATGGAAGATGCACACGTTAAGTTTATTTTTTTACAATTTCATCTGAAAACAATATATGAATCAATGAATGGAATAATACAATTGGAGAAAAGTGTTCTAATTATAAATAAGGAGTAAAATAGAGCAACGCGAATGTGTCGAGTATATATTTTGCCGGATTACAGGATGTAACGGAATAGCCTTCTCATATTAATGGAAGATGCACACGTTAAGTTTATTTTCTTACAATTTCATCTGAAAAAATTACATGAATCAGTGAATGGAATAATACAATCGGAGAAAAGCGATCTAATTATAATTAAGGAGTAAAATAGTGAAACGGGAAGGTTTCGTGAATATTTTGACGGATAACAGGATGTAAGTGAATAGCCTCTTGAGATTAATGGAAGATGCACACATTAAGGTTATTTTCTTACAATTTCATCTGAAAACAATAGATGAATCAATGAATGGAATAATATAATTGGAGAAAAACGATCTAATTATAATTAAGGAATAAAATAGAGAAACGCGCATGTCTCGAGAATATTTTGCAGGATTACAAGTTGTAACTGTATAGCATCCTCAGATTAATGGAAGATACACACGTAAAGGTCATTTTCCAACAATTTTATCTGAAAACTATAGATGAATCAATGAATGGAATAATACAATTGGAGCAAAGCGGTCCAATTATAATTAAGAATTAAAATAGAGAAACGCGAATGTTTCGTGAATATTTTGCCGGATTACAGGATGTAACTGAATAGACTCCTGAGATTAATGGAAGATGCACACGTTAAGGTTATTTTCCCACAATTTCATCTGACAACAATAGATAAATCAATAAATCGAATAATACAATTGGAGAAAAGCGTATCTAATTATAATTAAGGAGCAAAATAGAGAAACCAGAAACTTTCGGGAATATTTTGCCGGATTACAGGATGTAAGTGAATAGCCTCTTGAGATTTATCGAAGAAGCACACAATAAGATTATTTTCTTTTAATTTCATCTGAAAACAATAGATGAATCAATGAATGAAATAATACAATTGGAGGAAAGCGATCTAATTATAATTAAGGAGTAAAATAGAGATACGCGTATGTTTCGAGAATATTTTGACGGATTACAGGATGTAACTGAATAGACTCCTGAGATTAATGGAAGATGCACACTTTAAGGTTATTTTCCCACAATTTCATCTGAAAACAATAGATGAATTAATGAATGAATAATACAATTGGAGAAAAGCAATCTAAATATAATTAAGGAGTAAAACAGTGAAACTCGAAATTTTTGGGAATATTTTGCCTGATTACAGGATGTAAGTCAATAGCCTCCTGAGATTAATGGAAGATGCATGCATTAAGATTATTTTCCTACAATTTCATCAGAAAACAATTGATGAATCAATGAATGGAATAATACAATAAGAGAAAAGCGATCTAATTATAATTAAGGAGTAAAATAGAGAAACGCGAATGTTTCGAAAATATTTTGCTGTATTACAGGATGCAACTGAATAGCCTCCTCAGATTAATGGAAGATGTGCACGTTAAGGTTATTTTCTTACTATTTAATCTGAAAACAATAGATGAAGCAATGAATGGATTAATGCAATTGGAGAAAAGCGATCTAATTATAATTAAGGATTAAAATAGAGAAACGCAAATGTTTCGAGAATATTTTGCCGGATTACAGGGCGTGACTGAATAGCTTCCTGAGATTAATGGAAGATGCACACTTTAAGCTTATTTTCTTTCAATTTCATCTGAAACCAATGTGTGGCAATATTGAATGAGGGAGAAAAAGAAAAGAAAGTAAAGTGGAATGATGAGTGGCTAAGGACCGAATCGTGAGTGATAACCAAGAAAACACACACGGCTAAGAGACAATGGATAAAAAGATATTTTGATAAGTAACAAATGGCGAAAGAGTGTCATTACAATGACAGGGTAATTCTGAGTGGAAATAGAGGCAAAGAAAGAAAGAATCAGATATGTTTTGGCATCGGCTGTGTTATCTACTGATATGAAAACAAACTAGTGGTACGGGAAGACATCTTATTATCAACTACAGATTGGCTGGCCAAAGAAAAAAAAATCAAATGAAAACGTTATTTCGATAAGTGACGAAAAACAGGCAACTAAAGGGACTTTGGACTGATATGAAAAATTAAGGACCACCTACTAGTGTCCGTTGACCGATTTTCCTTCGACGGAACATCCTTGGCCTGTGATAATAAAATTATGTTATCAGAAATATGTACCGAAGGAAAATGAATGGGAACCCAGAAATGTTTTTTTTTTGTTTCTTTGAGGCGACAGACTGACTGAAACTTTGGAGATGTTTCTTTCCGAGACCGTGTTAAGAAGACCACCCATTCTGATAATTAGCGATAAAATACCTGACGTAAACCACGTGTAGAACAAGAGTTATGACCGCCCTTGTTATATTGTCCCGTTCGCGGCCAGAGAAATGATACGGCGATTAAGAGGAAGAAAAGGGAAAGAGAAGAGATAATTTTTTTTTAGTTAAGCAAGATATTTTTTTCTCCCTGAAAAAAAGCCGCGGAGTCTTCCACGCCCGACTGAGACATCATTGGTCGAGTGGTGATCACGTGACGCACGAGGTAGGCTGTTGTAGCCCATCTGGAGGATGAGTAAGAGAGGTTGCTACGAAGATGTGGGGAGGGCAGTTCACGCCCCTCTAAAGTATGATGAGAAGGTGGGAGTGAGGAAATGTTCCCAAAAATGGAAAAAGGTGGAAATTCCTAACCAGAGAGGTGGATATGTATTTAGAATTATCGAGGAACCCCCCGGCGCCGACAAACTCACCCCGGCTTTGGTCGGCGCCCATATAAACGAAGCCACAACGAGCAGAGTAGAGTTGAGTCCCAGCAGTTCCCAGAGTCAGTCTTCAGTTGAAGCAAGCCTCGCAGATAGCTGACCAAGATTCACGCACATTCCGGACCCCTCTTCGAACCAAGAACAATTATTTTGAAGAGCGACTTAGATCCAGATCACCGAATAAGTTTTTTTTTGACTTTCGTCCAAAGACCCACCGAAACACCAATTTCTTAGAGAACAAACGACTTGAAGTGTTAAAACTTGCCTAGCGGAAAACGACGTGTCACAATCCATAGAACGGGTCGGGAGATAGATGCAGTCCTATGTATCGAACAACTAGACATAAAGTTTGTTACCTTTTTCTTTGATACTTTGGACTTTTGAGTTTTCATTTTATTGTCTTTTATGCATATTTGTGTGGTATCACCGCCGTTGAACTCGGTTTGCAGTACGGCCCCGACGACTGATTGATTTCCTCTGCCTAGATCAATTCACAACGTGGGTAGGCAGACTGGGAATCAAAGTAGTTACTTCGGTAACCAGGCGTTGGAAGCGAGTTGGGAACGAGGAGGCTGATATCAAATCTAACCAGATTCCCACCCGAATCACCAAAAGGTTAGAACGTCACATTTGGAGCAGCGACACCCGAACGGAGCAGCGAGAAGCGAACAGCTGGCGCCGCGGCGAGGACGTCACAATTGTTGCTGTTTAGGGACGTCACAGTTGGTGCCGTGGTAGACTAGGATAGAACGTCACGGTTGGCGCTGCGACCAGGGGACGACGTCACAACTGGTGCCGTGACCACAGGATAGGACCCTGGAACAGCCACTGCCACAATTAGTACCGTGACAGCATGACAGGGTCCTGGATCGACCGCTGTTGCTGAGGAATTTCGAATAGGACTCAAAACGACCCGGGGCCGAGAGGAACGAGAACAGAATCGTCTGTAAGGTAGGACACTTTGCTTGATTTCTCAACCTCGATTGTTGCTGCGTAGATTGTCTTTCTCTTTAAATATGTCGGACTATGATTCAGATAGAGCAGTGGGGGATGAAGAGGGGGTTAGACAAGGGTTGTCAGCTGACCTGAGAAAGTTGTTGGGTGGACCGAGGGTCCCAGCATTTGACGGCAGTGGGAAAGATTTCAAAAACTGGCTGGCAATCCTGGAGAAGAGCCGAATTATATATGAACTCACAGATCAGGAGACCCTGTATCTGGCATATGATGCCACAAAGGGGAAAGCCTCTGAGTTTATGAAGGAGCTCTTGGAGAGTCAACCCCACTTGTCTTGGGAAAGATTAAAGGGACTATTGACCAAGGAATTCACCGACGAGGGCACGGATATAGAGGCCATGAGGGCCCTCTTAAAGCTGACAAAGCTGCGGGACGAAACCCCTGGAGAATTGGGGGCCCGAGCGGGGAAGCTGTCATCATTGGCCTTCCCAGAAGTGGTTAGAGACAATGCGGTCATGCAGGTCCAGTTAGCAGACCTGTATGTGGAGGCCCTAAATGACGAGCGTGTTCGTCACGACGTGCCGAAAGAGGGGCCGGTGAGACTATCGGCAGCAATAGAGCTGGCCAAGGAAAGCCAGGGCGTATGGGAAAAGGTGAAAAGGTGTGGAAGGAACCAGATACTAAGTCAAGAGGTCGGAAAAAAGGGGGAAAGGCGGAAGACCCCCCGCGTGGAATCGGAGGGTCAAGCTAGAAGTAGATCAGCCTGAGGTGTGGGAAGAAGACCCCAATAGAAAGGCATGGTCAAACAGGCATGGATTTTATAAGCCCACGCCGGGTAGATACGGGCTGGTCTGCTGGACTTGTGGGCATGAGGACCACAGAGCGGCGGTATGTCCGACAAAGTGGGGTTTTCCCCCAGACTTCGAACAGGACAGGTGCACCATGTGTGGAAAGAGAGGACACCTGGCCAAGTGGTGCGAGCTGAGAAAAGGCGCCCCACCGATATTAACAAAGAGACAAGACCAGGGAAAAGCCAGCGGGCCACCCCGGAATTAAGAGGGAGGGTGGCCCAGTTAAAAAGAAGGGAAATAAAAGCTTGGACCAGTGGTCGGGCGAGCCGCTTGGGTAGAGGACAGGTCCCCCCGGGAGTAAACGAGAGGTTAGCACAGTTGAAGAGAAAAAGAGCAAAATGTTGGCCATGTGGTCAGATGGGCCACTTTGCGGCGAACTGTCCGACAAGAAGGTTCTGGTTTTGTAGGAGACCAGGGCACTTGAAGAGAAGCTGTATCCTTAGGAACAGCCGCGGGAGACTGGGAGAGGTCCAGTCGGGCCCGCCCAGGTGCGGAAAGCGCAGAACTCCCCCCCGTAAGAATAATGAAGGTGATTTATTGCTGCCGGCGCCTATGGCTGGGATGACCCAAGGGTTGGGGCCCAGGAAGAGGAAAGCCGAAGTGTTCTCTTCGCTGAAGCAAGAGAAGGAGCTATCCTGTAGAGCAGAGATAGGGGGTAAGGCGATGAAAGCTGTGGTAGAGACAGGAGCATCTGTGTCATTGCTGAGAGAGGAAGCATACAGGCGGGTGAAACGGAAGAGTAGGTTACGGGAAGCGGACATAGAGGTCACGCAAGCAGATGGAACCCCCCTGAAGATAAAAGGGATGGTGAGGCTCCCTGTGAGGATTGGGAAATTAAGAAGCACCCAAAATTTTTACGTAACCCCCGACCTGTGTACGGAAGCAATCTTGGGAGAAGATTGGCTCCGGAGCCAGAGGGCCCAGATAGAGATCAACCCCACTGTGCTGATAGTGAATGGCGAGAGAACGCCATTGGGATGCCCACCGCAAGAAGATATAACAATAGTGGTGGAGGAAGATGTAAAGCTACCCCCTAGAACGGCGGTGTCGGGAAAGGGTAGGTTAATGTCAGGGAAGAAAATAGGAAAAGGACCCCTGCAGTTGGTCCCTGTGGAAGGGAAGGGCCTAGAAGAGAATGAGGTAACTCTGTGTGAGACGGTGGTGGAGGCAGCTGAATTAGTGCCCATTATGATGGTGAACCAGGCCCAAGAGACTATAAAGGTTAGGAGAGGGTAAGCGAGAGGGAAAGCGCTAACCCTACGGACTGTGAATCGGGTGACATTCGAAGAGGAACGAAGAAAACTTGTAGAGCAAACAGAAGGAATAGTGGACGAAGATATATTAGCACCGGATCAATTTAGAACCAGGGTGGGAGGTCTGCTGAGGGATAATCGAGATGTGGTAGCCCAGTCAGACAAGGAATTGGGCCAGACCCACACAGTCAAAATGAAAATCGACACCGGAGATCACCCCCCTGTGAAATTAAAACCCTACCGGACACCTATTCATAAAAGACCCCTTGTAGAAGAGGCAGTAGAAGAGATGTTGGAAGCTGGGATGATCGAAAGATCGATCTCCCCTTGGAGCTTCCCAATCGTAATAATAGGTAAGAAAGATGGCGGGCACCGTTTTTGTGTAGATTTTAGGAAACTGAATTCTATATCGAAGCCTTTGGCGGTGCCATTGCGACTAATAGATGGCATATTGGCATTATTAGGGAAGGCAAAGTACTTCTCTATGTTGGACTTGAGGTCCGGGTATTGGCAGGTAGCCCTTGATGAGGCTGACAAGGAGAAGGCCGCATTTGCGTGTCACCTAGGACTGTTTCAGTTCAGGGTGATGCCATTCGGTTTAGCTAATGCCCCGGGAATCTTCCAACAGCTGATGTCAATAGTGTCAGGAGGATACGAGAGCTTTGCCATGGCATATTTGGACGATATTTTAATATTTTCGGAGACAGTAGAACAACACTTTTTCCATCTAAAACAAGTGTTGGGAAGGTTAAGAAAACACGGCTTAAAATTGAAATTGTCGAAGTGTCAGTTTCTGAAGGAGGAGACTCGATATTTGGGCTTTGTTATAAACGGAGACGGTATTAAACCCGACATGTATAAGGTGAAAGTCATAAGGGAAATGCCAGAACCTAAGACAGTGAGACAGGTAAGAGGTTTTATAGGTGCTATAGGTTACTACCGACGCTTCGTCCCGGCATTTTCGAGAATTGCCATACCACTAGTAGCCCTGACGAAGAAATACGCTAGGTTCAAGTGGACAGAGGATTGTCAACAGGCATTTGATACGTTAAAAGAACAGTTGACAGCCGACCCACTGCTGACGTACCCAGACCTCAGCAAGCCCATGGTACTATACACTGATGCCAGTGAGCAGTGTGTAGGAGCAGTTCTTACCCAGCCGTGTCCCGATAAAGAAGGACTAGTGCCAGGCATACCAGAGGAAGTACCGATATACTTTCTCTCTCATAAGCTCTCAGAGACACAACAGAGATGGCCAGTAATAGAAAGAGAAGCATATGCTATCATGTATGCTCTCCAAAAGCTGGACTACTACTTGAATGGTGCGGTCTTTACTGTAAAAACAGACCACAATCCTCTGCAGTACCTATTGCAGGCAGAGTGGACAAATAATAAGAAGATTCAGCAGTGGGCACTTAAGTTAAGTGGCTACCACTTTAAGATAGAGTATTTGGGAGGGAAGGAAAACACGAGCGCAGATTTACTCTCAAGAATACCGAAACAACTGGAAGAAAGATCTGTAAAAGTAGAGCAGGGAGTAGATGATAAAGCCTATAGAATAGGAGTAATTAACTCTAATAAGCTAAAAGATCGCCCTATGTTAGAATCGGACGAAGAAGGGGACACACAGATAATAACCGATCCCTACTGGACAGAAGGAATTGAGAAGGAGCAGGCAGACAGTGAAATAGCTGCCCTGAGAGAAAAGGTGAAGGCAGGAGAGACCACCAAGTATGCCATAATAGAGGAAAGGCTGTATTATCTCTCAGGCAGGAATGAAGAAGTCAAGCCCAAGTTGTATGTGCTCAAAAGTTTAAGACCAGAGGTATTGGAACAGTGCCACGAGAGGTTGGGTCACATGGGAATTGATAGGACATGTGATCTAATAGGAAGAAAGTACTATTGGCCCAAATTGTACGGAGAGGTCACTAACTATGTTCGGAGCTGCGTAGTGTGCCAATCACAGAGCAGAAGGCAGGAAATGGCACCATTGGAGGAGACGGACGTGCCGAACTTCCCCTTCGAGAAAGTGAGTATGGATGTATCAGGACCATATGGGGAAACTGCGCAGGGAAACAACTACATAGTGAGTTTTGTCGATTGGCTAACAAATTGGCCTGAGGCAATTGCAGTACCAGACAAGAAGGCTAGAACTGTGGCCGGTTTGATAATAAGTGAAATCTTCCCTAGGTATGGCGCCCCTGTACAGTTGGTAACAGATAATGGCACGGAGAATGTAAACAGCATAATGAGAGAAGTGCTGACAGGTTTGAATATAGAGCATGTAAAAACATCTCCATATCACCCCCAAGGAAATGCTAAAGTGGAAAGGTTTCATAGAACCTTGGGAGATTTGACACAGGCTCTGGCGGCCGTGAGGTTTACGATAAAAGAAAACCTCCAGATTTTCTCCTTACTTTATGTTGTTTGGCAGAGACGTGGTCCTACCTGTTGATAACCTATTGAAGCCCCGAAGAAATTATATGGGAGAAGATCATCATCAGCTGTTGCTAGAACAACAACATAAAATATTTGTTCAGGCCAGAAGAAGAATAAAGAGGGCACAGAAGAAAAGAAATGAGAGAGTGAATGCTGAAAGAAAGGTAGTAGAATTGAAGGTTGGAGACCCTGTCTACTATAAAATCCACCAGAGAGAAGTAAAGCTGGACCAAAGATGGGAACCGTACTACCGGATAGTAGAGCAGACGGGTCCAGTATCATATGTAATATGGGATCAAGTGGCAGGACGATCAAGGAGGGTCCATGCCAATGATCTAAAGAAGGCTGAAATAGCTAACCTGGAAATGAGCGAGCCGAGGCCTAAGAAGACAAGGACAAGCAAGGTAACTCTGGTTGAGCCGGAAGAAATGGAGACGGAGGAAGATTCCGAAGAAAATGAGGAGATAGATCGACTTGGCCAGATAGACGAATCGATCCGAGTGACGGGGTTGGAACCCTCGGCGGATATCAGCGGTGTTCAGTCGTCGACTTAATCGGCGCAGAGAAGACTTTGCGAGGTCGCCATCGCACCCCCATGTCCAAAGGAAAGGAAGAGAAAGACGAGGAGATCCAATCACCCTGAACAGGACGAAGGGCCCAGCGAGTAGGAGGAAGAGGATCACTACCCCTTTCCCAGCTCAAGGAAAAGCTAAGGAACAGGAGAGATCTAGACATAGAGTCAGGAGGTATTAAAGACGTCCAAGGCGAGAACTCTAAACAGAATGAAGAATCAGGGGAGGAAGAAGAGGACAAAACACCTCCTAGACGGGAATTAAACACAGAGGGAAGGTTAGAGGTTGAGCAGGGACCACCTCGGAAGATGAGATCAAGAAGGGTGAAGAACCCCAAATCTCAGTAGAACAAAGAAGGCTGTGCAGAATAGAAACAGTCGGTGTCGACAGGTAACGACACTGGCTCATCCAAAAACCTGCTGGCTGACTGTGGTGGATGTGGATGGAGGGGATGGAGTCGCGGGCTGCATCTTACGAAGGACGGAAGAAGATTATTGGCATTGCTGACTGGCCATCAGTGGTGTCATGAAGTACGACCTTTGGGAGTGGGCGCCACGCACACCTGTCCGGGCCATTCTGTCTGCTAGGAGTTAGAGGAGGGAAGAGCTGAACGTAGTAAGAATTTATGGAATAATTCAGTAAAGAACTGAGCAAAACTGAATGGTTATGAAGAATAAAAACAGGAGAATCTTGTTGCAGGAAAGATCAAAATGAAAGGGTTGATGGTGATCATGATGATGATGGTAGCTACACGAATGGTAGCAAGGTACAAGGTAGAAACAGAATACATAGCTTTAAATTCGGGGAGAACAAAATTCATGTTGCCAACAGCTGAAGAAGCTAGAAAGTGTAGAGATGATGCTCTAGGGAATTGTACCTCGTTAAGCCCTATCTATATAACTGGTAACCGCAAAATGTGCACACTAGAATTGTTTGAAGGGAAGAGAGAAGGAATTAAGAGAACCTGCCAAGTGGAGGCATTAGCAAACACGGCATTACCACAAGCTATCAGTGTTTCAGACGGGGTGTGGGCATTAGTCACACAGAAACCTATCAGCTTGTCTAGGGTGTGTGGGGGAGAGTCCACAAGGACATTAAGAGTAAGGCCACCATTATCCCTGTTAAAGTTACCCATGGGATGTTCGGCATTTGGGATATCTATGTCCTTACCCCCCTATTACCAGGAAGAAGAAAGATATGAAGAGAAAGATTCAATCATAGAAATGATTCGCAGAGGCTTAGTTAATTGTACAGAATTATGGGAGCCAATAGTGAAGGGATTCTCCAATGTTACCTTGAATAAAATGCCAGAACTAATGAAGCCGATAGAAAAGATCGATATGGATCAATTGAGGGACAAGTTAAGTGCGTTGGGAAATGAAGGTATGGCTTGGTAAGGCGATGAGCAGATCGCGATAAGTTGGTCAATAGTGATGGGTACATTCATAGTTATAGCCATCGAGGGTATAGTAGTATGGAAGATTAAGAGTAAGAGGAGATTAACGAACGACAATCCAATGCGCATGCAGCAACTCGAGAGGGAGATGCCGAGCAGTGTTCCTTACTCATACAGAATCGGCGAAGAAATTGCAGGAAGACCAGCGGAGGAGGCAGGCGTGAGACCGCCACGTGTGGCGGTAAAACCTACAAAGCGTAGAGGAAAACATTGACCAAGAACAAGCCATAGTAACCACATCTACACCCACAGGCAAACGCACACATTATATTACATATAGAATAGAGGAACTTGAAAAAGAACATTATATTGCTTGTAGAACAGAAGAACTTGAAAGAGAACATTACATTTGCAAGAAGAACAGAAGAAGATGAAAAAGAACATTACATTGCATGTAGAACAGAAGAACTTGAAAGAGAACATTACATTTGCATGTAGAACAGAAGAAGATGAAAAGAAAATTACATTGCATGTAGACCAGAAGAAGATGAAGATGAAGCAACGAATGGAATAATACAATAGGAGGAAAGCGATCTAATTATAATTAAGGAGTAAAATATAGAAACGCGAAAGTTTCGAGAATATTTTGCCGGATTACAGGATGTAACTGAATAGCCTCATGAGATTAATGGAAGATGCACACATTAAGGTTATTTTCTTACAAATTCATCTGAAAACAATAGATGAATCAATGAATGGAATAATACAATTGGGGAAAAGCGATCTAATTATAATTAAGCAGTAAAATAGAGAAACACGAAAGTTTCAAGAATATTTTGCCTGATTACAGGATGTAACCGAATAGCATCATGAGATTAATGGAAGATGCATACATTAACGTTATTTTCCCACAATTTCTTCTGAAAACAATGGATGAAGCAATGAACGGAATAATACAATTGGAGTATAGCGATCTAATTATAATTAAGGAGTAAAATAGAGAAACTCGAAAGTTTCAAGAATATTTTGCCGGATTGCAGAAATGTAAGTGAATAGCCTCCCGAGATTAATGGAAGATGCATATATTAAGGTTATTTTCCCACAATTTAATCTGAAAACAATAGATGAAGCAATAAATGGAATAATACAATTGGAGAAATGTTATCTAATTATAATTAAGGAGTAAAATAGAGAAACGCGAAAGTTTCCAGAATATTTTGCCAGATTAAAGGATGTAAGTGAATAGCCTCCTGAGATTAATGGAAGATGCATACATTAAGGTTATTTTCCACAATTTCATCTCAAAACAATAGATTAATCAAGGAATGGAATAATACAATTGGAGAAAAGCGATCTGATTATAATTAACGAGTAAAATAGAGAAACGGCTAAGTTTCGAGAATATTTTGCCTGATTACAGGATGTAACTGAATAGCATCATGAGATTAATGGAAGTTGCATACATTAAGGTTATTTTGCCACAATTTCATCTGAAAACAAGAGATGAAGCAATAAATGGAATAATACAATTGGAGAAATGTTATCTAAATATAATTAAGGAGTAAAATAGAGAAACGCGAAAGTTTCGAGAATATTTTGCCGGATTGCACAAATGTAAGTGAATAGCCTCCTGAGATTAATGGAAGATGCATACATTAAGGTAATGTTCCCACAATTTCAACTGAAAACAATAGATGAATCAATGAATGGAATAATACAATTGGAGAAAAGCGATCTAATTATAATTAAGGAGTAAAATAGAGAAACGCGAAAGTTTCGAGAATATTTTGCCGGATTATAGGATTTAACTGAATAGGGTTATGAGATTAATGGAAGATGCATACATTAAGGTTATGTTCCCACAATTTCATCTGAAAACAATGGATGAAGTAATGAACGGAATAATACAATTGGAGTAAAGGGATCTAATTATAATTAAGGAGTAAAATAGAGAAACTCGAAAGTTTCGAGAATATTTTGCCGAATTGCAGAAATGTAAGTGAATAGACTCCCGAGATTAATGGAAGATGCATACATTAAGGTTATTTTCCCACAATTTCATTTGAAAACAATAGATGAAGAAATAAATGGAATAATACAATTGAAGAAATGTTATCTAATTAGAATTAAGGATTAAAATAGAGAAACGCGAAAGTTTCGAGAATATTTTTTCGGATTATATGATGTAACTGAATAGGGTCATGAGATTAATGGAAGAGGAACACATTAAGGTTATTTTCTTACAATTTCATCTGAAAACAATAGATGAATCAATGAATGAAATAATATATTTGGAGAAAAGCGATGTAAATATAATTAGGAAGTAAAATAGAGAAACGCGAAAGTTTCGAGAATATTTTGGCGGATTGCAGAAATGTAAGTGAATAGCCTCCCGAGATTAATGGAAGATGCCCACATTAAGGTTATTTACTTACAATTTCATCTGAAAACAATAGATGAAGTAACGAATGGAATAATACAATTAGAGGAAAGCGGTCTAATTTTAATTAAGGTGTAATATAGAAACGCGAAAGTTTCGAGAATATTTTGCCGGATTACAGGATGGAAGTGAATAGCCTCCTGAGATTAATGGAAGATGCATACATTAAGGTTATTCTCCCACAATTGCATCTGAAAACAATAGACGAATAAATGAATGGAATAATAAAATTGGAGAAATGATATCTAATTATAATTAAGGAGTAAAATAGAGAAACGGGAAAGTTTCGAGAAGATTTTTCCGGATTATAGGATGTAACTGAATAGGTCATGAGATTAATGGAAGATGCATACATTAAGGTTATTTTCCCACAATTTCATCTGAAATCATTGGATGAAGCAATAAACGGATTAATACAATTGAAGTAAAGCCATCTAATTATAATTAAGGAGTAAAATAGAGAAACTCGAAAGTTTCGAGAATATTTTGCCGGATTGCAGAAATGTAAATGAATAGCCTCCCGATTTTAATGGAAGATGCATACATTAAGGTTATTTTCCCACAATTTCATCTGAAAACAATAGATGAATCAATGAATGGAATAATACAATTGGAGAAAAGCGCTCTAATTATAATTCAGGGGTAAAATAGAGAAATGGGAAAGTTTGGAGAATATTTTGCCGGATTGTAGAAATATAAGTGAAGGGACTCCCGAGATTAATGGAAAATGTACACATTAAGGTTATTTTCTTACAATTTCATCTGAAAACAATTGATGAATCAATGAATGGAATAATACAATTGGAGAAAAGCGCTCTAATTATAATTAAGGGGTAAAATAGAGAAACGCCAAAGTTTCGAGGATATTTTGCCGGATTACAGGATGTAACTGAATAGCCTCCTGAATTTAATGGAAGATGCACACATTAAGGTTATTTTCTGACAATTTCATGTGAAAACAATTGACGAATCAATGAATGGAATAATACATTTGGATAAAAGCGATCTAATTAAAATTAAGGGGTAAAATAGTGAAACGCGAAAGTTTCGAGAATATTTTGCCGGATTACAGGATTTAACTTAATAGCCTCTTGAGATTAATGGAAATTGCACTCATTAAGTTTATTTTCTTCCAATTTCATCTGAAAACATTTGATGAATCAGTGAAAGGGATAATAAAATTTGAGAAAAGCGATCTAATTATAATTAAGGGGTTAAATTGAGAAACGCGAAAGTTTCGAGAATATTTTACCGGATTACAGGATGTAACTGAATAGCCTACTGAGATTAATGGAAGACGCACACATTAAGGTTATTTTCTTAAAATTTCATCTGAAAACAATTGGTGAATCAGTGAATGAAATAATAAAATTTGAGAAAAGGTTTCTAATTATAATTAAGTCGTAAAATAGAGAAACGCAAAAGTTTCGACAATATTTTGCCGGATTACAGGATGTAACTGAATAGCCTCCTGAGATTAATGGAAGATGCACACATTAAGGTTATTTTATTAATATTTCATCTGAAAACAATTGGTGAATCAGTGAATGGAATAATAAAATTTCAGAAAAACGATCTAATTATTATTAGGGGGTAAAATAGAGAAACGCGAAAGTTTCGACAATATTTTCCCGGATTACAGGAGGTAACTGAATAGCCTCCTGAGATTAATGGAAGATGCACACATTAAGGTTATTTTCTTACAATTTCAGCTGAAAATAATTTAGGAATCAATGAATGGAATAATAAAATTGAAGAAAAGCGATCTAATTATAATTAAGGGGAAAATAGAGAAACGCCACAGTTGCGAGATTCTTTTGCCGGATTACAGGATGTAACTGAATAGCGTCCTGAGATTTATAGAAGATGCACACATAAAGATTATTTTTTACAATTTCATCTGAAAACAATTGATGAATCAGTGAATGGGATAATAAAATTAGAGAAAAGTGATCTAATTATAATTAGCGGGTAAAATAGAGAAACGCGAAAGTTACGAGAATATTATGCCGGATTACAGGATTTCACTTAATAGCCCCTTGAGATTAATGGAAGTTGCACTCATTAAGGTTATTTTCTTCAAATTTCATCTGAAAACTTTTGATGAATCAGTGAAAGGGATAATAAAATTACAGAAAAGAGATCTAATTATAATTATGGGGTAAAATAGAGAAAAGCGAAAGTTTCGAGAATATTTTGTCGGATTACAGGATGTAACTGAATAGCCTCTTGAGATTAATGGAAGATGCATCATTAAGTTTATTTTCTTACAATTTCATTTGAAAACATTTGATGAATCAGTGAATGTGACAATAAAATTGGAGAAAAGCGATCTAATTATATTTAAGGGGCAAAATAGAGATATACTAAAGTTTCGAGAATATTTTGCCGGATTACAGTATGTAACTGAATAGCCTCCTGAGATTAATGGAAGATGCACACATTAAGGTTATTTTCGTACAATTTCATCTGAAAACAATTGATGAATCAATGAATAGAATAATAAAATTGGAGAAAAGCGGTCTAAATATAATTAAGCGGTAAAATAGAGAAACGCGAAAGATTCGAGAATGTTTGGCGCGGTTAAAGGATGTAACTGCATAGCCTCCTGAGATTAATGGAATATGCACACATTAAGTATATTTTCTTACAATTTCATCAGAGAACAAGTTATGAATCAGTTAATGGAATAATAAAATTGGAGAAAAGCGATCTAATTATAATTAAGGGGTAAAATAGAGTAACGCGAAAGTTTCGAGAATATTTTGTCGGATTACAGGATGTAACTGAATAGCCTCTTGAGATTAATGTAAGATTCACACATTAAGGTTATTTTCTTACAATTTCATCTGAAAACAAATGATGAATCAATGAATGGAATAATAAAATTGGAGAAAAAATCGATCTAATTATAATTAGCGGTAAAATAGAGAAACGCGAAAGATTCGAGAATGTTTGTCTCGGTTACAGGATGTAAATGAATAGCCTCCTGAGATTAATGGAAGATGCACACATTAAGGTTATTTTCTTACAATTTCATCTGAAAACAATTGATGAATCAGTGAATGGAATAATAAAATTGGAGAAAAGCGTTCTAATTATGATTAAGTGTTAAAATAGAGAAACGAGAAAGGTGCGTGAATATTTTGCCGGATTACAGTATATAACTGAATAGCCTCCCGAGAGTAATGGAAGATGCAAACATTAAGGTTACTTTCTTACAATTGCATCTCAGAACAATTGATGAATCAGTGAATGGAATAAAAAAATAGGAGAAAAGCGATCTAAATATAATTAAGGGGTAAAATAGAGTAACGCCAAAGTTTCGAGAATATTTTGCCGGATTACAGTATATAACTGAATAGCCTCCTGAGATTAATGGAAGATGCACACATTAAGATTATTTTCTCACAATTTCATCTGAAATCAATTGAAGAATCAATGAATGGAATAATAAAATTGGAGAAAAGCGATCTAATTATAATTAAGGTGTAAAATAGAGAAACGCAAAAGTTTCGAGAATATTTTGCCGGGTTACAAGATGTAACTGAATAGCCTCCTGAGATTAATGGAAGATGCACACATTAAGGTTAATTTCTTACAATTTCATCTGAAAACAATTGATGAATCAATGAATGGAATAATAAAATTGGAGAAAAGCGATCGAATTATAATTAAGGGCTAAAATAGAGAAACGCGACAGTTGCGAGATTATTTTGCCGGATTACAGGATGTAACTGAATAGCCTCCAGACATTAATGCAAGATGCACACATTAAGGTTATTTTCTTACAATTTCAACTGAAAACAATTGATGAATCATTGAATGGGTCAATAAAATTGGAGAAAAGCGATCTAATTATAATTAAACTGTAAAATAGAGAAACGTGAAAGTTTAGAGAATATTTTGCCGGGTTACAGGATATAACTGAATAGCCTCCCGAGATTAATGGAAGATGCACACATTGAGGTTATTTTCTTACAATTTCATCTGAAAACAATTGATGAGTCAATGAATGGAATAATATAATTGGAGAAAAGCGATCTAATCATAATTAAGGGGTAAAATAGAGAAACGTGAAAGTTTCGAGAATATTTTGCCGGATTACAGGATGTAACTGAATAGCATCCTGAGATTAATGGAAGATGCGCACAATAAGGTTATTTTCTTACAATTTCATCTGAAAACATTTGATGAATCAGTGAATGGAATAATAAAATTGAAGAAAACCGGTCTAAATATAATTAAGGAGTAAAATAGAGAAACGCGAAAGTTTCGAGAATATTTTGCCGGGTTACAGGATGTAACTGAATAGCCTCCTGAGATTAATGGAAGATGCACACATTAAGGTTAATTTCTTACAGTTTCATCTGAAAACAATTGATGTATCAATGAATTGAATAATATAATTGGAGAAAAGCCATCTAATTTTACTGAAGGGGTTAAATAGAGAAACGGGAAAGTTTCCAGAATATTTTGCCGGATTACAGGATGTAACTGAATACTCTCCTGAGATTAATGTAAGATGCACACATTGAGGTTATTTTCTTACAATTTCATCTGAAAACAATTGATGAATCAATGAATGGAATAATAAAATTGGATAAAAGCGATCTAATCATAATTAAGGGGTAAAATAGAGAAACTTGAAAGTTTCGAGAATATTTTGCCGGATTACAGGATGTAACTGAATAGCCTCCTGAGATTAATGGAAGTTGCACACATTAAGGTTATTTTCTTACAATTTCATCTGAAAACAATTGATGAATCAGTGAATGGAATAATAAAATTGGAGAAAAGCGATCTAAATATAATTAAGGGTTAAAATAGAGTAACGGGAAAGTTTCTAGAATATTTTGCCGGGTTACAGTATATAACTGAATAGCCTCCTGAGATTAATGGAAGATGCACACATTAAGATTATTTTCTTACAATTTCATCTGAAAACAATTGATGAATCAATGAATGGAATAATAAAATTGGAGAAAAGCTGTCTAATCATAATTAAGGGGTAAAATAGAGAAATGCGAAAGTTTCGAGAATATTTTGCCGGATTACAGGATGTAAGTGAATAGCCACCTGAGATTAATGGAAGATACACACATTAAGCTTATCTTCTTAAAATTACAACTGAAAAAAATTGCTGAATCTGTGAATGGATTAAAAAAATTGGGGAAAAGCGATCTAATTATAATTAAGGGGTAAAATAGAGAAACGCGAAAGTTTCGAGAATATTTGGCCGGATTACAGAATAATACTGAATTGCCTCCTGAGATTAATGGAAGATGCACCAATTAAGGTTATTTTCTTACAATTTCATCTGAAAACAATTGATGAATCAGCGAATGGAATAATAAAATTGGAGAAAAGCGATGTAATTATAATTAAGGGGTAAAATATGGAAATGTGAAAATTTCGAGAAAATTTTGCCGGATTACGGGATATTACTGAATAGCCTCCCCAGATTAATGGAAGATTCACACATTATGGTTTTTCTCTTACAATTTCATCTGAAAACAATTGATGAATCATTGAATGGAATAATAAATTTGGGAAAAGCCATCTAATTATAATTAAGGGGAAAATAGAGAAACGCGAAATATTCGATAATATTTTTCCGGATTACAGGATGTAACTGAATATCCTCCTTAGATTAATGGAAGATTCACACATTAAGGTTATTTTCTTACAATTTCATCTGAAAACAATTGATGAATCAATGAATGGAATAATACAATTGGAGAAAATTGATCTAATTATAATGAAGGGGTAAAATAGAGAAACGCGCAATGTTTCGAGAATATTTTGCCGGATTACAGTATGTAACTGAATAGCCTCCTGAGATTAAAGGAAGATGCACAGATTAACGTTATTTTCTGTCAGTTTTATCTGAAAACAATTGATGTATCAATGAATGGAAAAATAATATTGGAGAAAATCTATCTAATTATAATTAAGGGTTAAAATAGAGTAATGCGAAAGTTTCGAGAATATTTAGCCGGATTACAGGATGTAACTGAATAGCCTCCTGAGATTAATGGAAGATGCACACATTAAGGTTATTTTCTTACAATTTCATCTGAAAAGAAATGATGAATCAGTGAATGGGATAATAATATTGGAGAAAAGCGATCTAATTATAATTAAGGGGTAAAATAGAGAAACACGAAAGTTTCGAGGATATTTATCCGGATTACAGGATGTAAATGAATAGCCTCCTGAGATTAATGGAAGATGCACACATTAATGTTATTTTCTTAAAATTTCATCGGAAAAAAATAGATGAATCAGTGAATGGAATAATAAATTTGGAGAAAAGCGATCTAATTATAATTAAGGGGTAAAATAGAGAAACGCGAAAGTTTCGAGAATATTTTTCCGGATTACAGGATGTAACTGAATAGTCTCCTGAGATTAATGGAAGATGCACACATCAATGTTATTTTCTTACAATTTCATCGGAAAACAATTGATGAATCAGTGAATGGAATAATAAATTAGGAGAAAAGCGATCTAATTATAATTAAGGGGTAAAATAGAGAAACGTGATTTTTTCGAGAATATTTTGCCGGATTACAGGATAATATTGAATAGCCTCCTGAGATTAATGGAAGATACACACATTAAGCTTATTTTCTTACAATTTCAACTGAAAAAAATTGCTGAATCAGTGAATGGATTAAAAAAATTGGGGAAAAGCGATCTAATTATAATTAAGGGGTAAAATAGAGAAACGCGAAAGTTTCGAGAATATTTGGCCGGATAACAGAATAATACTGAATTGCCTCCTGAGATTAATGGAAGATGCACACATTAAGGTTATTTTCTTACAATTTCATCTGAAAAAAATTGATGAATCAGCGAATGGAATAATAAAATTGGAGAAAAGCGATGAAATTATAATTAAGGGGTAATATATGGAAACTTGAAAGTTTCGTGAAAATTTTGCCGGATTACGGGATATTACTGAATAGCCTCCACAGATTAATGGAAGATGCACACATTAATGTTTTTTTCTTACAATTTCATCTGAAAAACAATTGATGATCACTGAATGGAATAAGAAAATTGGAGAAAAGAGATATAATTATAATTAAGGGGTAAAATAGAGAAACACGAAAGTTTCGAGAATATTTCTCCGGATTACAGGATGTAACTGAATAGCCTCCTAAGATTAATGGAAGATGCACACATTAATGTTATTTTCTTAAAATTTCATCGGAAAACAATAGATGAATCAGTGAATGGAATAATAAATTTGGAGAAAAGCGATCTAATTATAATTAAGGTGTAAAATAGAGCCACGCGAAAGTTTCTAGAATATTTTTCCGGATTACAGGATGTAATTGAATAGCATCCTGATATTAATGGAAGATGCACACTTTAAGGTTATTTTCTTTCAAATTCATCTGAAATCAATTGATTAATCAGTGGATGGAATAAGAAACTTGGAAAAAACGATCTAATTACAATTAAGGAGTAAAATAGAGAAACGCGAAAGTTTCGTGAATATTTTGCCGGATTACAGGATGTAACTGAATAGCCTCCTGAGATTAATGGAAGTTGCACACATTAAGGTTATTTTCTTACAATTCTATCTGAAAACAATTTATGAATCGGTGAATTGAATAATAAAAATGTAGAAAAGCGATCTAATTATAATTAAGGGGCAAAATAGAGAAACGCGAAAGTTTCGAGAATATTTTGCTTGATTACAGGATGTAACTGAATAGTCTCCTGAGATTAATGGAAGTTGCACACATTAATGTTATTTTCTTACAATTTCATCGGAAAACAATTGTTGAATCAGTGAATGGAATAATAATATTGGAGAAAAGCGATCGAATTATAATTCAGGGGTAAAATAGAGAAACGCGAATGTTTCGTGAATATTTTGCCGGATTACAGGATAATGTTGAATAGCCTGTTGAGATTAATGGAAGACACACACATTAAGGCTATTTTCTTACAATTTGAACAGAAAAAAAATGCTGAATCTGTGAATGGATTAAAAAAATTGGGGAAAAGCGATCTAATTATAATTAAGGGGTAAAATAGAAAACGCAAAAGTTTCGAGAATATTTGGCCGGATTACAGAATAATAGTGAATAGCCTCCTGAGATTAATGGAAAATGCACACATAAAGTTTTTTTTCTCACAATTTCATGTTAAAACAATGGATGAATCAGTGAATGGAAAAATAAAATTGGAGAAATTCGATCTAATTATAATTAAAGGGTAAAATAGAGAAACGTGAAAGTTTCGAGAATATTTTGCCAGATTACAGGATATAACTGAATAGCCACCTGAGATTAATGGAAGATGCACACATTAAGGTTATTTTCTTACAATTTCATCTGAAAACAATTGATGAATCAATGAATGGAATAATAATATTGGAGAAAAGCGATCTAATTATAATTAAGGTGTAAAATAGAGAAACGAGAAAGTTTCGAGAATATTTTGCCGGATTACAGGATATAACTGAACAGCCTCTTGAGATTAATGGAAGATTCACAAATTATGGTTTTTTTCTTACAATTTCATCTGAAAACAATTGATGAATCATTGAATGGAATAATAAATTTGGGAAAAGCCATCTAATTATAATTAAGGGGAAAATAGAGAAAGGCGAAAGATTCGATAATATTTTTCCGGATTACAGGATGTAACTGAATAGCCTCATGAGATTAATGAAAGATGCACACATTAAGGTTATTTTCTTACAATTTCATCTGAAAACAATTGATGAATCAATGAATGGAATAATAAAATTTGAGAAAAGCGATCTAATTATAATTAAGCGTTAAAATAGAGAAACGCGAAAGTTTCGGGAATATTTTGCCGGGTTCCAGGATGTAACTGAATAGCCTCATGAGATTAATGGAAGATGCACACATTAAGGTTATTTTCTTACAATTTCATCTGAAAACATTTGATGAATCAATGAATGGAATAATAAAATTGTAGAAATGCGATCTAATTAAAATTAAGTGGTAAAATAGAGAAACGCGAAAGTTTCGAGAATATTTTGCCGGATTACAGGATGTAACTGAGTAGCCTCCTGAGATTAATGGAAGATGCACGCATTAAGGTTATTTTCTTACAATTTCATCTGAAAACAATTGATGAATCAATGAATGGAATAATAAAATTGGAGAAAAGCGATCTAATTATAATTAAGCGTTAAAATAGAGAAACGCGAAAGTTTCGAGAATATTTTGCCAGATTACAGGATGTAACTAAATAGACTCCTGAGATTAATGGAAAATGCACCCATTAAGGTTATTTTCTTACAATTTCATCTGAAAACAATTGAGGAATCAATGAATGGAATAATAAAATTGGAGAAAAGCGATCTAATTATAATTAAGGTGTAAAATAGGGAAAGGCGAAAGTTTCGAGAACATTTTGCCGGATTACAGGATTTAAATGAAAAGCATCCTGAGATTAATGGAAGATGCACACATTAATGTTATTTTCTAACAATTTCATCTGAAAACAATTGAGGAATCAATGAATGGAATAATAACATTGGAGAAAAGCCATCTAAATATAATTAAGGGGTAACATAGTGAAACGCTTAAATTTCGAGAATATTTTTCCAGCTTACAGGTGGTAACTGAATAGCCTCCTCAGATTAATGGAAGATGCACATATTAAAGTTATTTTTTTACAATTTCATCTGGAAACGATTCATGAATTTGTGAATGGGATAATAAAGTTGGAGAAAAGCGATCTAATTATTTATAAGGGGTAAAATAGAGAAACGCGAATGTTTCGAGTATATTTTGCCGGATCACAACATGTAACTGAATAGACTGCTAAGATTAATGGAAGATGCACACCTTAAGGTTATTTTCTTACAATTTCATCTGAAAAAAATTGATGAATCAGTGAATGGAATAATAAAATTGGAGAGAAGCGATCTAATTATAATTACGTGGTAAAATAGAGAAACGCTAAAGTTCCGAGAATATTTTGCCGAATTACAGGATGTAACTGAATAGCCTCCTTAGATTCATGGAAGTTGCACACATCAAGGTAATTTTCTCACAATTTCATCTGAAAACAATTGATGAATCAGTGAATGGAATAATAAAATTGGAGAAAAGCGATCTAATTATAATTAAGTGGTAAATATAGAAACGCGGAAGTTTCGAGAATATTTTTGCTGATTACAGGATGTAAGTGAATAGCCTCCTGAGATTAATGGAAGATGCACATATTAAAGTTATTTTCTTATATTTTTATCTGAAAACAATTTATGAATCAGTGAATGGAATAAATAAATTAGAGAAAACGATCTAATTATAATTAAGGGGTAAAATAAAGAAACGCGAAAGTTTCGAGAATATTTTTCCGGATTACAGGATATAACTGAATAGCCTCCTGAGATTAATGGAAAATGCACACAATAAGGTTATTTTCTTACAATTTCATCTGAAAACAATTTATGAATCAGTGAATGGAATAAAAAAATTGGAAAAAACGATCTAATTATAATTAAGGGGTAAAATAGAGAAACGCGAAAGTTTCGAGAATATTTTTCCGGATTACAGGATATAACTGAATAGCCTCCTGAGATTAATGGAAGATGCACACAATAAAGTTATTTTCTTACAATTTCATCTGAAAACAATTTATGAATCAATGAATTGAATAAATAAATTAGAGAAAGCGATCTAATAATAATTAAGGGGTAAAATACAGAAACGCGAAAGTTTCGAGAATATTTTGCCGGATTACAGGATGTAACTGAATAGCCCCCAGAGATTAATGGAAGAGGCACATATTAAGATAATTTTCTAACAATTTCATCTGAAAACAATTGATGAATCAATGAATGGAATAATAAAATTGGAGAAAAGCGATCTAATTATAATTAAGGGGTAAAATAGAGAAACGCTGAAGTTCCGAGAATATTTTGCCGGATTACAGGATGTAACTGAGTAGCCTCCTGAGGTTCATGGAAGATGCACACATTAAGGTTATTTTCTTACAATTTCATCTGAAAACAATGGATGAATCAATGAATGGAATAATGAAATTGGAGAAAAGCGATATAATTATAATTATGGGGTAAAAAAGAGAAAAGAGAAAGTTCCGAGAAGATTTTGCCGGATTACAGGATGTAACTGAATAGCCTCCTGAGATTAAAGGAAGATGCACACATTAAGGTAATTTTCTTACAATTTCATCTGAAAACAATTGAGGAATCAATGAATGGAATAATAAAATTGGAGAAAAGCGATCTAATTATAATTAAGTGGTAAATAGAGAAACGCGGAAGTTTCGAGAATATTTTTCCGGATTATAGGATGTAAGTGAATAGCCTCCTGAGATTAATGGAAGATGCACACATTAAAGTTATTTTCTTATATTTTCATCTGAAAACAATTTAGGAATCAGTGAATGGAATAAATATATTAGAGAAAACGATCTAATTATAATTAAGGGGTAAAATAGAGAAACGCGAAAGTTTCGAGAATATTTTTCCGGATTACAGGATATAACTGAATAGCCTCCTGAGATTAATGGAAAATGCTCACAATAAGGTTATTTTCTTACAATTTCATCTGAAAACAATTCATGAATCAGTGAATGGAATAAAAAAATTGGAGAAAACTATCTAATTATAATTAAGGTGTAAAATAGAGATACGCGAAAATTTCGAGAATACTTTGCCTGATTACAGGATGTAACTGAATAGCATCCTGAGATTAATGGAAGATGCACACATTAATGTTATTTTCTTACAATTTCATCTAAAAACTATTGATGAATCTATGAATGGAATAATAAAATTGGAGAAAAGCGATCTAATTATAATTAATGGGTAAAATAGAGAAACGCGAAAGTATCGAGAATATTTTGCCGGATCACAACATGTAACTGAATAGCCTCCTGAGATTAATGGAAGATGCACACAGTCAGATTATTTTCTTACAATTTCATCTGAAATTAATTGATGAATAAATGAATGGAATAATAAAATTGGAGAAAATCGATCGAATTATAATTAAGGGGTAAAATAGAGAAACGGTAAAGTTCCGAGAATATTTTGCCGTGTTACAGGATGTAACTGTATAGCGTCCTGAGATTAATGGAAGATGCAAACATTAAGGTTAATTTTTTACAATTTCATCTGAAAACAATTGATGAATCAATGAATGGAATAATAAAATTGGAGAAAAGCGATCTAATTATAATTAATGGGTAAAATAGAGAAATGCGAAAGTTTTGAGAATATTTTGCCGGATCACAAAATGTAACTGAATAGCCTCCTGAGATTAATGGAAGATGCACACATTAAGGTTATTTTCTTACAATTTCATCTGAAAACAATTGATGAATCAGTGAATGGAATAATAAAATTAGAGAAAAGCGATCTAATTATAATTAAGGGGTAAAATATAGAAACGCGAATGTTTCGAGAATATTTTTAAGGATTACAGGATGTAACTACATAGACTCCTGAGATTAATGGAAGATGCATACATTAACGTTATTTTCTTACAATTTCATCTAAAAACAATTGAGGAATCAATGAATGGAATAATAAAATTGGAGAAAAGCGATCCAATTATAATTAAGGTGTAAAATAGAGAAACGCGAAAATTTCGAGAATATTTTGCCGGATTACAGGATGTAGCTGAATAGCATACTGAGATTAATGGAGGATGCACACATTAAGGTTATTTTCTTACAATTTCATCTTAAATCATTTGAGGAATCAATAAATGGAATAATAAAATTGGAGAAAAGCGATCCAATTATAATTAAGGTGTAAAATAGAGAAAGGCGAAAATTTCGAGAATATTTTGCTGGATTACAGGATGTAACTGAATAGCCTCCTGAGATTAATGGAAGATGCACACATTAAGGGAATTTTCTTACAATTTCATCTGAAAACAATTGATGAATCAGCGAATGGAATAAGAAGATTGGAAAAAAGCGATCTAATTATAATTAAGGGGTAAAATAGAGAAACGTGAAAGTTTTCGAGAATATTTTGCTGGATTACAGGATGTAACTGAATAGCCCCCTGAGATTAATGGAAGATGCAGACATTACGGTTATTTTCTTAAAATTTCATCTGAAAACAATTGATAAATCAGTGAATTGAATAATAAAATTGGAGAAAAGCGATCTAATTATAATTAAGGGGTAAAATATAGAAACGCGAAAGTTTCGTTAATATTTTTAAGGATTACAGGATGTAACTAAATAGACTCCTGAGATTACTGGAAGATGCACACATTAAGGTTATTTTCTTACAATTTCATCTTTAAACAATTGAGGAATCAATGAATGGAATAATAAAATTGGAGAAAAGCGATCTAATTATAATTAAGGTGTAAAATAGAGAACCGCGAAAATTTCGAGAATATTTTGCCGGATCACAACATGAAACTGAATAGCCTACTGAGATTAAAGGAAGATGCACACAATAAGATTATTTCCTTACAATTTCATCTGAAAACAATTGATGAATAAATGAATGGAATAATAAAATTGGAGAAAATCGATCTAATTATAATTAAGGTGTAAAATAGAGAAACGCTAAAGTTCCGAGAATATTTTGCCGGATTACAGGTTGTAACTGAATAGCCTCCTGAGGTTCATGGAAGATGCACACGTTAAGGTTATTTTCTTACATTTTCAACTGAAAACAATTGATGAATCAATGAATGGGTTAATAAAATTGGAGAAAATCGATCTAATTATAATTAAGGGGTAAAATAGAGAAACGCTAAAGTTTCGAGAATATTTTCCGGATTACAGGTTGTAACTGAATAGGCTACTGAGATTAAGGGAAGATGCACACATTAAGGTTATTTTCTTAAAATTTCATCTGAAAACAATTGATGAATCAGTGAATGGAATAATAAAATTGGAGAAAAGCGATCTAATTATAATTAATGGTTAAAATAGAGAAAGGCGAAAGTTTCGAGAATATTTTGCCGGATCACAACATGTAACTGAATAGCCTCCTGAGATTAATGGAATATGCACACATTAAGGTTATTTTCTTACAATTTCAACTGAAAACATTTGAGGAATCAATGAACGGAATAATAAAATTGGAGAAAAGGGATATAATTATAATGAAGGTGTAAAACAGAGAAACGAGAAAGTTCCGAGAACATTTTGCCGGATTACAGGATGTAACTGAATAGCTTCCTGAGATTAATGGAAGATGCACACATTAAGGTAATTTTCTTACAATTTCATCTGAAAACAAATGATGAATCAGTGAATGGTATAATAAAATTGGAGAAAAGCGATCTAATTATAATTAAGGGGCAAAATATAGAAACGCGAAGGTTTCGAGAATAATTTTGCGGATTACAGGATGTCAGCGAATAGCCTCCTGAGATTAATGGAAGATGCACACATTACGGTTATTTTCTTAAAATTTCACCTGAAAACAATTGATGAATCAGTGAATTGAATAATAAAATTGGAGAAAACCGATCTAATTATAATTAAGGGGTAATATAGAGAAAAATGCGAAAGTTTCGAGAATATTTTGCCGGATCACAACATGTAACTGAATAGCCTCCTGAGATTAATGATAGAATCACACATTAAGGTTATTTTCTTACAATTTCATCTGAAAATAATTATGAATCAATGAATGGAATAATAAATTTGGAGAAAAGCGATCTAATTATAATTAAAGGGTAAAATAGAGAAAGGCGAAAGTTTCGAGAATATTTTGCCGGATCACAGGATGTAACTGAATAGCCTCCTGAGATTAATGGAAGATGCACACATTAAGGTAATTTTCTAACAATTTCATCTGAAAACAATTGATGAATCAGTGAATGGAATAATAAAATTAGAGAAAAGCGATCTAATTATAATTAAGGGGTAAAATATAGAAACGCGAAAGTTTCGAGAATATTTTTAAGGATTACAGGATGTAACTAAATAAACTCCTGAGATTAATGGAAGATGCACACATTAAGATTATTTTCTTACAATTTCATCTGAAAACAATTGAGGAATCAATGAATGGATTAATAAAATTGGAGAAAAGCGATCTAATTATAATAATGGTGTATAATAGAGAAACGCGAAAATTTCGAGAATATTGTGCCGGATTACAGGATGTAACTGAATAGCATCCTGAGATTAATGGAAGATGCAAATTAAGGTTATTTTCTTACAATTTCATCTGAAAACAATTGATGAATCAATGAATGGAATGATAAAATTGGAGAAAAGCGATCTGATTATAATTAATGGGTAAAATAGAGAAACGCGAAAGTTTCGAGAATATTTTGCCGGAACACAACATGTAAGTGAATTGCCTCCTGAGATTAATTGAAGATGCACACATTAAGGTTATTTTCTTACAATTTCATCTGAAAACAATTGATGAATCAATGAATGTATAATAAAATTTGAGAAAAGCAAACTACTTATAATAAAGGGGTAAAATAGAGAAACGCTAAAGTTTCGAGAATATTTTCTGGATTACAGGTTGTAACTGAATAGGCTCCTGAGATTATGGGAAGATGCACACATTAGGTTGTTTTGTTACAATTTCATCTGAAAACAAATGATGAATCAATGAATGTATAATAAAATTTGAGAAAAGCAAACTACTTATAATAAAGGGGTAAAATAGAGAAACGCTAAAATTTCGAGAATATTGTGCCGGATTACAGGATGTAACTGAATAGCGTCCTGAGATTAATGGAAAATTTATACATTAATGTTATTTTCTTACAATTCCATCTGAAAACAATTGATGAATCAGTGAATGGAATAATAAAAATGGAGAAAAGCGATCTAATTACAATTAAGGTGTAAAATGGAGAAACTTGTAAGTTCCGAGAACATTTTGCCAGATTACAGGATGTAATTGAATACCCTTCTGAGATTAATGGAAGATGCACACATTAAGGTTATTTTCTTAAAATTTCATCTGAAAACAATTGATGAATCAATGAATGGAATAATAAAATTGGAGAAAAGGGATCTAATTATAATTAATGGGTAAAATAGAGAAACGCTAAAGTTTCGAGGATTTTTTCCGGATTACATGTTGTAACTGAATAGGCTCCTGAGATTAAGGGAAGATGCACACATAAAGGTTGTTTTGTTACAAATTCATCTGAAAACAATTGATGAATCAATGAATGGAATAATAAAATTGGAGAAAAGCGATCTAATTATAATTAAGGCGTAATATAGAGAAACGTGAAAGTTTTCGAGAAAATTTTGCTGGATTACAGGATGTAACTGAATAGCCTCCTGAGATTAATGGAAGATGCACACATTAAGGTTATTTTCTTAAAATTCCATCTGAAAACAATTGATGAATAAATGAATGGAATAATATAATTGGAGAAAAGCGATCTAATTAAAATTAAGGTGTAAAATAGAGAAACGCAAAAGTTGCGTGAATATATTGCCGGATTACTGGATGTAACTGAATAGCCTCCTGAGAATAATGGACGTTGCACACATTAAGGTTATTTTCTTACAAATTCATCTCAAAACAATTGATGAATCAGTGAATGGAATAAAAATATTGGAGAAAAGCGATCTAATTATAATTAAAGTGTAAAATAGAGAAACGCGAAATGTTCGTGAATATTTTGCCGGATTACAGGATGCAACTAAATAGCCACCTGAGATTAATGGAAGATGCACACATTAAGGTTATTTACTTACAATTTCATCTGAAAACAATTGATGTATCAGTGAATGGAATAATACAATTGGAGAAAAGCGATCTAATTATAATTAATGGGTAAAATAGAGAAACGCGAAAGTTTCGACAATATTATGCCGTATTACAGGATATAACTAAATAGCCTCCTGAGATTAATGGAAGATGCACACAATAAGGGTATTTTCTTAATATTTCATCTGAAAACAATTGGTGAAGAAATGAATGAAATAATAAAATTGGAGAAAAGCGATCTAATTATAATTAAGTGGTAAAATAGAGAAACGCGTAAGTGTCGAAAATATTTGCCGGATTACAGGATGTAACTGAATAACCTCCTGAGATTAATGGAACATGCACACATTGAGGTTATTTTCTTACAATTTCATCTGAAAACAATTGATGAATCAGTGAATGGAATAAAAAAATTGGAGAAAATCGATGCAATTATAATTAAGGGGTAAAATTGATAAACGCGAAAGTTTCGAGAATATTTTGCCGGATTAGAGGATATAACTGAATAGACTCCTGGGATTAATGGAAGTTGCACACATTCAGGTTATTTTCTTGCAATTTCATCTGAAAATAGCTGATGAATCAGTGAAAAGAATAATAAAATTGGAGAAAAGCGATCTAATTATAATTAAGGGGTAAAGTACAGAAACGCGAAAGTTCCGAGAATATTTTGCCGGAGTAATGGATGTAACTGAATAGCCTCCTGAGAATAATGGAAGATGCACACGTTAAGATTATTTTCTTACAATTTCATCTGAAAACAATTGATGAATCAGTGAATGGAATAATAAATTTGGAGAAAAGAGATCTAATAATAATTAAGGCGTAAAATATAGAAACGCGAAAGTTCCGAGAATATTTTGCCGTTTTACAGGATGTAATTGAAAAGTCTCCTGAGATTAATGGAAGATGCACACATTACGGTTATTTTCTAACAAATTCATCTGAAAATAATTGATGAATCAATGAATGGAATAATAAAATTGGAGAAAAGCGATCTAATTATAATTCAGTGGTAAAATAGAGAAACGCGAAAGTTTTGAGCATATTTTGCAGGATTACAGGATGTAACTGAATAGCCTCCTGAGATTAATGGAAGATGCACATATTAAGTTTATTTTCTAAAAATTTCATCAGAAAACAATTGATGAATGAGTTAATTGAATAATAAAATTGGAGAAAAGCGATCTAATTATAATTAAGGGTTAAAATAGAGAAACGCGAAAGTTGTCTGAATATATTGCCGGAATACAGGATATAACTGAATAGCCTCCTGAGATTTCTGGGAGACGCACAAATGAAGTTTATATTCTTAAAATTTCATATGAAAACTATTGATGAATCAATGAATGAAATAATATTATTGGAGAAAAGACATCGAATTATAATTAAGGGGTAAAATAGAGAAACCCGGAAGTTTCGAGAATATTTTGCCGGATTACAGGATGTAACTGAAAAGCCTCCTGGGATTAATGGCACATGCACTCATTAAGGTTATTTTCTCATAATTTCATCTGAAATCAAATGATGAATCAGTGAATCGAATAATAAAATTGGAGAACAGCGATCTAATTATATTTAAGGGGTAAAATAGAGTAACGCGAAAGTTTCGAGAATATTTTGCCGGGTTACAGTATATAACTAAATAGCCTCCTGAGATTAATGGAAGATGCACACATTAATGATATTTTCTTAAAATTTCTTCAGAAAACAATTGATGAATCAGTTAATCAAATAATAAAATTGGAGAAAAGCGCTCTTATTATAATTAAGGATTAAAATACAGAAACGCGAACGTTTCGAGAATATTTTGCCGGATTACAGGATGTAACTGAATAGCCTCATGAGATTAATGCAAGATGCACACATTATGTTATTTTCTTACAATTTCATCTGAAAACAATTGATGAATCAGTTAATGGAATAATAAATTGGAGGAAAGCGATCTAATTATAATTAAGGGGTAAAATAGAGAAACGCGAAAGTTGCGTTAATATATTGCCGGATTACACGATGTAACTGAATAGCCTCCTGAATTTAATGGAAGATGCACACATTAAGGTTATTTTCTTACAATTTCATCTGAAAACAATTGATGAATCAATGAATGGAATAATAAAATTGGAGAAAAGCGATCTAATTATAATTAAGGGGTAAAATGGAGAAATGCAAAAGTTTCGAGAATATTTTGCTGGATTACATGATGTAACTGAATAGCCTCCTGAGATTAATGGAAGATGCACACATCAAGGTTATTTCCTTAATATTTCATCTGAAAACAATTTATGAATCAGTGAATGGACCAATAAATTTGGAGAAAAGCGATCTAATAATAATTAACGGGTAAAATAGAGAAATGCGAAAGTTGCGAGAATATTTTGCTGGATTACAGGATATAACTGAATAGCCTCCTCAGATTAATAGAAGAATAACACATTAATGTTATTTTCTTACGATTTCATCTGAAAACAATTTATGAATCTTTGAATGGAATAATAAATTTGGAGAAAAGCGATCTAATTATAATTAAGGGGTAAAATATAGAAACGCGAATGTTTCGTGTATATTTTATCGGATTACAGGATGTAACTGAATAGCCTCCTGAGATTAAAGAAATATGCACACATTAAGGTTATTTTCTTACAATTTCATCTGAAAACAATTGATAAATCACTGAATGGAAATATAAAATTAGAGAAAAGAGATCTAATTATAATTATGGGGTAAAATAGAGAAAAGCTAAAGTTTCGAGAATATTTGCCTGTTTACAGGATGTAACTAAATAGCCTCCTGATAATATTGGAAGATGTACACATCAAGGTTATTTTCTTACAATTTCATCTGAAAAAAATTGAATCAATGAATGGAAAAATAAAATTGGAGAAAAGCGATCTAATAATAATTAAGGGGTAAAATAGAGAAACGCGAAAGTTCTGAGAATATTTTGCCGGATTACAGGATGTAAATGTATAGTCTCCTGAGATTAATGGAAGATGCACACATTAAGGTTATTTTCTTATAATTTCATCTGAAAAAAATTGAATCAATGAATGGAAAAATAAATTTGGAGAAAAGCGATCTAATAATAATTAAGGGGTAAAATAGAGAATCGAGAAAGTATCGAGAATATTTTGCCTGATTAGAGGATGTCACTGAATAGCCTCCTGATATTAATGGAAGATGCACACATTAAGGTTATATTCTTACAATTTCACCTGAAAAAATTGATGAATCAGTGAATGGAATAATAAAATTTGAGAAAAGCGATCTAATTATAATTAAGGGTAAAAAAGAAACGCGAAAATTTCGAGAATATTTTCCCGGGTTACAGTATGTAACTGAATAACCACCTAAGATTAATGGAATATGCACACATTAAGGATATTTTCTTACAATTTCATCTGAAAACAATAGATGAATCAGTGAATGGAATGATAAAATTGGAAAAAAGAGATCTAATTTTAATTAAGTGGTAAAATACAGAAACGCATTAGTTTCGAGAATATTTTGCCGCATTACAGGATATAACTGAATAGCCTCCTAAGATTAATGGAAGAAGCACACATAAATGTTATTTTCTAAGAATTTCATCTGAAAACAATTGATGAATTAGCGAATGGAATAATAAAATTGGAGAAAAACGATTTAATTATAATTAAGGGGTAAAATAGAGAAACGCGAATGTTTCGTGAATATTTTGCCGGGTTACAGGATATAACTGAATAGCCTCCTGATATTAATGGAAGATGCACACATTAAGGTTATTTTCTTATAAATTCATCTGAAAACAATTGATTAATCAATGAATGGAATAATAAAATTGGAGAAAATTGATCTAATTATAAAGGGGTAAAATAGAGAAACGCGAAAGTTTCGCGAATATTTTGCCGGATTACAGTATATAACAGTATACCCTCCTGAGATTAATGGAAGATGCACACATTAAGTTTATTTTCTGACAATTTCATCTGAAAACAATTGATGAATCAGTGAATGGAATAATAAAATTGGAGAAAAGCGATCTAATTATAATTAAGGGGTAAAATAGAGAAACGCGAAAGTTTCGAGAATATCTTTTCGGATTACATGATTTAACTTAATAGCATACGGAGATTAATGGAAGATGCACACATTAAGTTTATTTTCTTAAAATTTCATCAGAAAACAATTGATGTATCAATAATTGCAATAATATAATTGGAGATAAGCAATCTAATTATAATTAAGGGGTAAAATAGAGAAACGCGAAAGTTTCGAGAATATTTTGCCGGATTACAGGATGTAGCTGAATAGCCTCCTGAGATTAATGGAAGATGCACTTATTAAGATTATTTTCGTACAATTTCATCTGAAAACCATTGATGAATCAGTGAATGGAATAATAAAATTGGAGAAAAGCGATCTAATTATAATTAAGGGGTAAAATATAGAAACGCGAAAGTTTCGAGAATATTTTGCCAGATTACAGTATGTAACTGAATAGCCTCATGAGATTAATGGAAGATGCACACAATAAGGCTATTTTCTTACAATTACATCTTAAAACAAGTTATGAATCAGTGAATGGGATAATAAAATTGGAGAAAAGCGACCTAATTATAATTAAGGGGTAAAATAGAGAAACGCGAAAGTTTCGAGAATATTTCGCCGGATTACAGGATAATACTGAATAGCCTCCTGAGATTAATCGAAGATACACACATTAAGGTTATTTTCTTACAATTTCAACTGAAAACAATTGCTGAATCTCTGAATGGAATAAAAAAATTGGGGAAAAACGATCTAATTATAATTAAGGGTTAAAATAGAGAAACGCGAAAGTTTCGAGAATGTTTTGCCGGATTACAGAATAATACTGAATAGCCTCTTGAGATTAATGGAAGATGCGCACATTAAGGTTATTTCCTTAATATTTCATCTGAAAACAATTTATGAATCAGTGAATGGACCAATAAATTTGGAGAAAAGCGATCTAATTATAATTAACGGGTAGAAAAGAGAAAAGAGAAAGTTTCGAGAATATTTTGCCGGATTACAGGATGTAACTAAATCGCCTCCTCAGATTAATGGAAGATGCACACATTAATGTTATTTTCTAACAATTTCATCTGAAAAATATTGATGAAACAGGGAATGGAATAATAAAATTGGAGAAAAGCGATCTAATTATAATTTTCTTAAATTTCGTCCGAAAACAATTGATGAATCAGTGAATAGAATAATATACTTGGAGAAAATCTATCTAATTATAATTAAGGGGTAAAAAAGAGAAACGCGAATGTTTCAAGAATATTTTGCAAGGTTACAGGATATAACTGAATAGCCTCCTGAGATTAATGAAGGATGGACACATTAAGGTTATTTTCTTACAATTTCATCTTAAAACAATAGATCAATCAGTGACTAGAATAATAAAATTGGAAAAAAGCGATCTAAAAATAATTAAGGGGTAAAATAGAGAAACACGAAAGTTTCGAGAATATTTTGTCGGAATACACGAATTAGTGAATAGAATAATAAAATTGGATTAAAGCGATCTCATTATAATTAAAGGATAAAACAGAGAAACGCTAATCTTTCTCGCATATATTGCCGGATTAAAGGATGTAACTGAATAACCACCTGAGATTAATGGAAGATGCACACATTAAGGTTAATTTCTTAGAATTTCATCTGAAAACAAAGGATCAATCAGTGAATGGAATAATAAAATTGGGAAAAAGCGATCTAAAAATAATTAACGGGTAAAATAGAGAAACGAGAGATTTTCCAGAATATTTTGCCGGATTACAGGATATAACTGAATAGCCTCCTAAGATTAATGGGAGATGCACACATTAAGGTTATTTTCTTACAATTTCAACTGAAAATAAGTGATGAATCATTTGAATGGTATAATAAAATTGGAGAAAAGCGATCATATTTTAATTAAGGGGTAATATTGAGCAAAACGAATGTTTCGAGAATATTTTAACGGATTACAGGATATAACTGTATAGCCTCCTGAGATTAATGGAAGATGCAGACATTAAGTTTATTTTCTTACAATTTCAACTGAAAACAATAGATGAATCACTGAATGGAATAATAAAATTGGAGTAAAGCGATCTAATTGTAATTAAGGGGTAAAATAGAGAAACGCAAAAGTTTCGTTAATATTTTGCCAGATTACAGGCTGTAACTGAATAGCCTACTGAGATTAATGTATGATACACACATTAAGGTTATTTTTATTAAAATTTCATCTGAAAACAATTGATGAATCAGTGAATAGAATAATAAAATTGGAGAAAAGCGATGTAATTATAATTAAGGGGTAAAATAGAGAAAAGCGAACGTTTCGAGAATATTTTGCCCGATTACAGGATGTAACTGAATAGCCTACTTAGATTAATGGAAGATGCACACATTTAGGTTATTTTCTTACAATTTCATCTGAAAACAATTGAGGAATCAATGAATGGATTAATAAAATTGGAGAAAAGCGATCTAATTATAATAAACGTGTATAATAGAGAAACGCGAAAATTTCGAGAATATTGTGCGGGATTACAGGATGTAACTGAGTAGCCTCCTGACATTAATGGATGATGCACACATTAAGGTAATTTTCTTACAAATTCATCAGAAAACAATTCATGAATCAGTGAATGGAATAATAAAATTGGAGAAAAGAGATCTAATTATAATTAAGGGGTAAACAAGAGAAACGCGAAAGTTTCGAGAATATTTTGCCGGATTACAGGATGTAACTGAATAGGCTCCTGAGATTAATGGAAGATGCACGCATTAAGTTTATTTTCTTACAATTTCATCTGAAAACAATTGATGAATATGTGAATAGGATAATAAAATTTGAGAAAAGCGATCTAATTATTAATTTAGGGGTAAATTAGAGAAACACGAAAGTTTCTAGAATATTTTGCCGGATTACAGGATATAACTGAATAGCCTCCTGAGATTAATGGAAGATGCACACATTAAGGTTATTTTCTTACAAATTCATCTTAAAACAGTTGACGAATCAATAAATGGAACAATAAAATTTGAGAAAATCGATCTAATTATAATTAAGGGGTAAAATAGAGAAACGCGAAAGTTTCGAGAATATTTTGCTAGATTACAGGATGTAACTGAATAGCCTCCTGAGATTAATGGAAGATGCACACATTAAGGTTATTTTCTTACAATATCATCTGAAAACAACTGATGAATCAGTGAATGGAATAAAAAAATTGGAGAAAAGCGATCTAATTATAATTAAGTGTTAAAATAGAAAAACGCAAAAGTTTCGAGAATATTTTCCCGGATTACAGGATGTAACTGAATAGCCTCCTGAAATTAATGGAAGATGTACACATTTAGGTTATTTTCTTACAATTTCATCTGAAAACCATTGATGAATCAGTGTATGGAATAATAAAATTGGAGAAATGCCGTCTAATTATAATTAAGGGGTAAAATAGTGAAGCGCGATTGTTTCGAGAATATTTTGCCGGATTACTGGATGTAACTGAATAGCCTACTAAGAATAATGGAAGATGCACACATTAATGTTATTTTCTAACAATTTCATATGAAAACAATAGATGAATCAATGAAAGGAATAATAAATTTTGAAAAAAGCGATCTAATTATAATTAAGTAGTAAAATAGAGATTCGCGAAAGGTTCGAGAATATTTTAACGGATTACAGGATATAACTGAATAGCCTCCTTAGATTAATGGAAGATGCTCACATTAAGGTTATTTTCTTAATATTTCATCTGAAAACAATTGGTGAATCAGTGAATGGAATAATATTAATGGAGAAAAGCAATCTCATTATAATTAAGGGGTAAAATAGAGAAACGCAAAAGTTTCGAGAATATTTTGCCGGATTACAGGATGTAACTGAATAGCCTCCTGAGATTAATGGAAGATGCACACATTAAGGTTATTTTCTTACAATTTCATCTCAAAAAAATTGATGAATCTGGGAATGGAATAATAAAAGTGGAGGAAAGATATCTAATTATATTTAAGGGGTAAAATAGAGAAACGCGAAAGTTTCGAGAATATTTTGCTTGATTACAGGATATAACTGAATAGCCTCCTCAGATTAATGGAAGATGCACACATTAACTTTATTTTCTTACAATTTCATCTGAGAACAGTTGATGAATCATTGAATGGAAGAATAAAATTGGAGAATATCGATCTAATTATAATTAAGAAGTAAAATAGAGAAACGCGAAAGTATCGAGAATATTTTGCCGGATTACAGGATATAACTGAATACCTCCTGAGATTAATGGAAGATGCACACATTAAGGTAATTTTCTTATAATTTCATCTGAAAAGAATAGATGAATCAATGAATGGAATAATAAAATTGGACTAAAGCGATCTAATTATAATTAAGTGGTAAAATAGTGAAACGCGAAAGTTTCGAGAATATTTTGCCGGATTCCAGGATGTAACTGGATAGCCTCCTGAGATTAATGGAAGATGCACACATGAAGTTTATTTTCTTACAATTTCATCTGAAAAAAATTGATGAATCAGTGAATGGGATAATAAAATTGGAGAAAAGCGATCTAATTATAATTAAGGGGTAAAATAGAGAAACGCGAACGCTTCGAGAATATTTTGCCGGATTACAGGATGTAACTGAAAGCTTCCTGAGCTTAATGGAAGATGGACACATTAAGGTTATTTTCTTAATATTTCATCTGAAAACAATTGATGAATCAATGAATGGAATAATAAAATTGGAGAAAAGCGATCCAATTAAAATTAAGGCGTAAAATAGAGAAACGCGAAAGTTTCGAGAATATTTTTCCGGATTACAGGTTGTAACTGAATAGCCTCCTGAGATTAATGGAAGATGCACACATTAAGGTTATTTTGTTTCAATTTCATCTGAAAACAATTGATGAATGCATGAATGGAATAATGATATTGGAGAAAATCGATCTAATTATAATTTAGGAGTAAAATAGGGAAACGCGGAAGTTTCGAGAATATTTTGCCGGATTACAAGATTTAACTGAATAGCCTCCTGTGATTATTGGAAGTTGCACACATTAAGGTTATTTTCTTAATATTTCATCTGAAAACAATTGATGAATCAATGAATGGAATAATGAAATTGGAGAAAGCGAACTAATTATAATTAAGGGGTAAAAAAGAGAAACGGGAAAGTTTCGTGAATATTTTGCCGGATTACAGGATGTAACACTATAGCCTCATGAGATTAATGGAAGATGCACACATTAAAGTTATTTTTTTACAATTTCATCTGAAAACAATTGATGAATCAATGAATGGTATAATAAAATTGGAGAAAAGCGATCTAATTATAATTAATGGGTAAAATAGTGAAACGCGAAAGTTTCGAGAATATTTTGTCGGATTCCAGGATGTAACTGATAAGCCTCCTGACATTAATGGAAGATGCACACATTCAGGTTATATTCTTACAATTTCATCTGAAAACAATTGATGAATCAATGAATGGAATATTAAACTTGGAGAAAAGCGATCTAATTATAATTAAGGCGTAAAATACAGAAACGCGAAAGTTTCGAGAATATTTTGCCGGATTGCAGGATGTAACTGAATAGTCTCCTGAGATTAATGGAAGATGCACACATTAAGGTTATTTTCTTTCAATTTCATCTGAAAACAATTGATGAATGCATGAATGGAATAATGAAATTGGAGAAAATCGATCTAATTATAATTAAGGAGTAAAATAGGGAAACGCGGAAGTTTCGAGAATATTTTGTCGTATTACAATATTTAACTAAATAGCCTCCTGTGATTATTGGAAGTTGCACACATGAAGGTTATTTTCTTAATATTTCATCTGAAGACAATTGATGAATCAATGAATGGAATTATAAAATTGGAGAACAACGATCTAATTATAATTAATGGGTAAAAAAGAGAAACGCGAAATTTCCGAGAATATTTTGTCGTATTACAAGATTTAACTGAATAGCCTCATGAGATTAATGGAAGATGCACACATTAAGGTTATTTTCTTACAATTTCATCTGAAAACAATAGATGAATAAATGAATGGAATAATAAAATTGGAGAAAAGCGATCTAAATATAATTAAGGGCTAAAATAGAGAAACGCGAAAGTTTCGAGAATATTTTGACGGATTACAGGATATAACTGAATACCTCCTGAGATTAATGGAAGATGCACACATTGAGTTTTTTTTCTTACAATTTCATCTGAAGACAATTGATGTATCAATGAATGGAATAATAAAATTGGAGAACAACGATCTAATTATAATTAAGGGGTAAAATAGAGAAACGCGAAAGTTGCGAGAATATTTAGCCGGATTACAGGATGTAACTGAATAGCCTCCTGAGATTAATGGAAGATGCACACATTAAGGTTATTTTCTTACAAATTCATCTGAAAACAATTGATGAATCCGTGAATGGAATAATAAATTTGGAGAAAAGGGATCTAATTATAATTATGGGGCAAAATAGAGAAACGCGAAAGTTTCGAGAATATTTTGCCCCATTACAGGATGTAACTGAAAAGCCTCCTGTGATTAATGGAAGATGCACACATTAAGGTAATTTTCTGAGAATTTCATCTGTATATAATTGCTGAATCAATGAATGGAATAATAAAATTTGAGAAAAGCGATCTAATTATAATTAAGCGTTAAAATATAGAAACGCGAAAGTTTCGAGAATATTTTGCCGGATTACAGGATGTAATTGAATAGCCTCCTGAGATTAATGGAAGATGCACACATTAAGGTTATTTTCTTACAATTTCATCTGAAAACAATTGATGTATCAGTGAATGGAATAATAAAATTGGAGAAAAGCGATCTAATTATAATTAAGGGGTAAAATAGAGAAACGCGAAAGGTTCGAGAATATTTTGCCGGATTACAGTAGATAACTGAACAGCCTCCTGAGATTAATGGAAGATGCACACATTGAGTTTTTTTTCTTACAATTTCATCTGAAAACTATTGATGTATCAATGAATGGAATAATAAAATTGGAGAACAACGATCTAATTATAATTAAGGGGTAAAATAGAGAAACGCGAAAGTTGCGAGAATATTTAGCCGGATTACAGGATGTAACTGAATAGCCTCCTGAGATTAATGGAAGATGCACACATTAAGGTTATTTTCTTACAAATTCATCTGAAAACAATTGATGAATCCGTGAATGGAATAATAAATTTGGAGAAAAGGGATCTAATTATAATTATGGGGCAAAATAGAGAAACGCGAAAGTTTCGAGAATATTTTGCCCCATTACAGGATGTAACTGAAAAGCCTCCTGTGATTAATGGAAGATGCACACATTAAGGTAATTTTCTGAGAATTTCATCTGTATATAATTGCTGAATCAATGAATGGAATAATAAAATTTGAGAAAAGCGATCTAATTATAATTAAGCGTTAAAATATAGAAACGCGAAAGTTTCGAGAATATTTTGCCGGATTACAGGATGTAATTGAATAGCCTCCTGAGATTAATGGAAGATGCACACATTAAGGTTATTTTCTTACAATTTCATCTGAAAACAATTGATGTATCAGTGAATGGAATAATAAAATTGGAGAAAAGCGATCTAATTATAATTAAGGGGTAAAATAGAGAAACGCGAAAGGTTCGAGAATATTTTGCCGGATTACAGTAGATAACTGAACAGCCTCCTGAGATTAATTGAAGATGCACTCATTAAGGTTATTTTCTTACAATTCCATCAGAAAACAATTGATGAATCAGTTAATGGAATAATAAAATTGGAGAACCGCGATGTAATTATAATTAAGGGGTAAAATAGAGAAACCCGAAAGTTGTGAGTATATTATGACGGATTACAGGATGTAACTGAATAGCCTCCTGATATTAATGGAAGTGCACACATTAAGCTTATTTTCTTACTATTTCATCTGAAAACAATTGATGAATCAGTAAGTGGAATAATAAAATTGGAGAAAAGCGATCTAATTTTAATTAAGGGGTATAATATAGAAACGCTAATGTTTCGAGAATAATTTGCCGGGTTACAGGATTTAACCGAATAGCCTCCTGAGATTAATGGAAGTTGCACACATTAAGGTTATTTTCTTACAAATTCATCTGAAAACAATTGATGAATCAGTGAATGGAATAATAATCTTGGAGAAAAGCGATCTAATTATAATTAAGGGGTAAAATAGAGAAACGCGAAAGTTTCGAGAATAATTTGCCGGTTACAGGATGTAACTGAATAGCCTCCTGAGATTAATGGAAGATGCACACATTAAGGTCATTTTCTTACAATTTCATCTGAAAACAATTGTTGAATCAGTGAATGCAATAATAAAATTGGAGAAAAGCGATCTAATTATAATTAAGGGATAAAATGAGAAACGCGAAACTTTCGAGATATTTTGCGGATTACAGGATATAACTGAATAGCCTCCTGAGATTAATGGAAGATGCACACATTAAGGTTATTTTCTTACAATTTCATCTGTAATCAATTGATGAATCAGTGAATGGCATAATAAAATTGGAGAAAAGCTAACTGTTGATTATTAGCTAGTTTGCCAGTGGTTTAGCACACAAGTAGGCAAATTTAGCCGAAGCAAAACTGACTTGAGTCATTTATGGAGAAATATATAGCTGAATAAAGACCCCTCATGCAAATGTATTGGGAAGGTCCATTCTAGCATAATGGACCAACCCAACTTGTGTATTAGGCGCTCTCCTATAATATAAGGTAAAATCAGCTGGCTTGCCTTTACAAGGAAATAGAAGGAGGCAGCCATGTTGGCAGGTAAGTCACTTGACTTCTACATCTCCCTCCTCTCCCCATTGCGGAAGCATATTTGCCGTTGGGGAGGAATTAATTCCCTATTCCCTGGCTGATTGTACGGGAGTAATCGGGATAGCGCCCTGGGAATCCTCGTTCTTGATGGCTGTGATTGAGTAATTGTCGGCTCAGGTGACACAGGCATGGCGCTTGGTATGGAGGTCTTGATTATGGGTGCTTCATGTTTCCTTAGAAACCTACGGTTCCGCAGGGTTACTCTGCCTGATTCTGCAACTCTAATTCTATATTGACGGTTGGGAAGCGTCTCTACTATTCGCCCAGCTATGTCCCATCGACGGCTATTTGGGTTTTGAATGGAGACTGTGTCACCCTTATAAAGTGGGGATAGTGCATGTGCAGTACGGTTGTACTTCTCGATGAGGTCTGCATTGCGTTTGGATAATCTCTGTTCTCGTTTTTGCGCTGCGGCTATCCATTCAGGGTGTGGTTTATATAACTGTGGGTGCGATGGGATAAAATCTCGAAGACGTCTATGAAGCAGGAGTTGCGCTGGTGATAAGCCAATGCCTTGGATAGGGGTGTTTCTATATTGCAAGATTGCTTGTGCTGCCATGTTACTTTCCAAGGAACCCTGGTGTCCTGTGCAGTCTTTTATGAGTCTTTTTGCAGTCTTGACTTCCAATTCTGCACGTTCGTTAGACTGGGGATAGGCCACTGATGAAATTCTTTGCTTAACAGCCCAGGTTTTTAGGAATTGTTGGAATGAGTAAGCTGAGAATGGCGGTCCACCATCTGTACTAAGTTCCTCAGGTGCACCATATGTTTGGAATATTTCTCTGCAGATGGAAATCAACCTGGAAGCAACCGCTTGCCCTGGCTTGATGCGGTACAGAATGAGCCATCCAGTGAGCCTGTGTGCACAACCAATATATGTGAAGGATTTAACATAGAACAAATCCATTACAATCTGTTGAAATGGCCATTCAGGTGTAGGTGTCATTTGGATTGGTTCATGTGGTAGACTTGGGGCATTCCTTGAACATGTAATGCAATTATACCTGTAATTGCGAATTGAGGCATTCATTCCAGGCCAGTAAACTGAGTCATTGGCACGCGCTTTCATGCCAACTACTCCTTGATGAGCCGAATGTAGGCATTTTAATATGTTCTTGCGCTGGGGGGTTGGTATCACTACTCTCCTGTCAAGTAGTATTAGGCCATTTTCATTGCTTAGGCGGTTACGAACTTCCCAGTATTCCCGACTGTTTGGAAAACCATTGTCTATGGTTTTCCGTAATAGGGTGTATTGTGTGTCTTCTTGACCAGCAAAACGAATGTGGTCAGGGGAAGTTATGGCAGGATTATCATCTAATTGAGATATTGATGTGAGAGCTGTCAATCTCATTGTTGCACAAGTCTCATCTGATTCATCAATTTCTATAAGGGAGGGTTCTATGGAGAATGTATCAAGTAGGCTTTGTACTGTAGTGACTGGATTGCGGGAAATAGCATCAGAGGCTCTGTTCCATTTTCTAGGGCAGTGTTGCATGGTGAAACGATATCTCAAGCTTTTCTCTTTGAGTCGGAATAGGCGAGGGTTGTGAATTTTGCTGAGATCTCGATCACCAAAAAGTCCTTTGAGTGGTTCATGGTTGGTCACGACTATAACGTTTGGGCAACCTAGTATGAACATGCGGCACTTTTCAAGTGCCCAGCTGATAGCTGCTGCTTCACCTTCTATGGGTGCATATCTTTGCTCAGCGTCAGTACAGAATCTGCTTCCAGCAAACACAAGATGCCAGCCTTCAGGGCAACAGACAGGGGCTCGTTCGATTGCACATGTGCAGTGTTTCTGAAGAAGTAAAAATCCCATGCCGTCTTTACTCCAGTCAGGAGCTAAGCAGGTAATTCTGTTGATGTCAAATGTTGAGACGCCCCGCTTTACTAGTTCAACAATGACCTGCGTTGATTCCTGAAATGCTTTCTCAAGGGTATGGTTCCAGGTGAATTTTGAGTTTTTTTTGACAAGGTCCCGAAAAGGTAGCATAATGGGACTTAATGAATATGCCCAGGCAAGTTGGTTTACCAGTCCAAACCAAGACCTTGCATCGGTGATGGTTTTCGGAACAGGGAAATTTAAAATAGCATTAAGCATAGATTCAGAGGGAGATACTCCCGATGAAGTTATTTGAAGGCCACCACTTGAAGCACCCATAATCAAGACCCCCATACCAAGCGCCATGCCTGTGTCACCTGAGCCGACAATTACGGATACATGAAGACCACATCAATCTGCCAAAGACTCGGAAAATGGTGACATTACATTACAAAATAAACCAGCGTCCCAGGGCCCTACTCAATCACAGCCATCAAGAACGAGGATTCCCTGGGCGCTATCCCGACTACTCACGTACAATCAGCCAGGCAATAGGGAATTAATTCCTCCCCAACGGCCAATATGCTTCCGCAATGGGGAGAGGAGGGAGATGTAGAAGTCAAGTGACTTACCTGCCAACATGGCTGCCTCCTCCTATTTCCTTGTAAAGGCAAGCCAGCTGATTTTATCTTATTTTATAGGAGAGCGCCTAATACACCAGTTGGGTTGGTCCATTTTAATTTGCTGTGGGTTGTCATAGTCATAGGCATGGGGAAGTGAGGAGACAGTATGCCAACATCAATACAGGCGGCCTTGCTAAAATATATCTTATCGATGTTATTGCAGATGTACAATGCTTGCTTTGTCGACATTTCTCCAACACTAAATTGAATAGGCAACCATCCCTGGCTTATAAGGGTTGAGCCACCCACAGCACGAATAACTTTCTTTGATGGGATCAAGTTACTTCCTTGAGACCCATGCTATGTAGGTGCTTGGGTCCTCCAAGGCAGATAGTGGCCCCACTGTCTGGGAAGATTTTCAAACGAGTGCTTTGATTACCTGGAATATCTTCAGGATTTCTGGGGTCTGGCCTTGGAGAGAATGGGACCAGTGTTGCTTCTATCTCAACAACACTATTTTTGTTAGAGGACACATATGAGCCTGTCTCCTGGTCAAACTCTACATGTGCAATCAAACTGTCCATGTTAGCTTCATCGTCTTGGAAGCCTCTCACTTTACTAGAGCGATTTCTTGATCGGCAAACTTTTGAAAAATGACCTTGGTTGCCACACAAGTCACAGGTCTGATTCCAGGCAGGACATGCCTGTTGGCGGGTGCTGGTTCCTGGGATGCCATGCTTGTGGCTACCACATCCACTACAGCGGAACTTGTTTTGTTTTATAATCAGTTTTTTGGGGCTTCTGGATTGAGGGGTTTTTTTTTCCACTTGTGTTGTTTTTTCTTTGCGATAGGTTGATGCACGCAATGCTGACATTTCAGTTGTCTCTGCCATTCGTGCTTGGTCACGCAGTGCTGCCTCGAATGCCTCAGCATGGTTGATGTTTTGGTCAAGGGTCTTCAATGAGCTGGCCTTTGCTAGTAAATCTGCTTGGAGAGCATCGTTTGCTGTGCCTCTGACCAGCTGGTCAGAGGCACAGATATATGGTATAGATGTCAGATAGGTCATGACTGCAAATGGGACATGTGAAGTCACAATCCTGTGCTGTACCCTTAAGGCGGACAACAAATTGCTGGATTGATTCGCCTGGTCCCTGGGAAATCGAAGCAAAAGACAATCTATGAACCATAGGGTTCGATTTTTGGGTAACTAATGCCTCCAACATGTTCAGGAGTCTGTTTGGTTTTTCCGAGAAAAATTTGGGGTATGTATTGATGATCGACGTTTGCACAGTCTCATCAGCACAGTTGTATAAATGGATGTTGTACTGTGTAGGGGGCATGTTTGTCATTTGCACAAATACCTCCCAATCAATTCTGAACTTTCGGAATTGCTGTAATGTCATCTCTGAATGGAGCTGGGGGAGTTTGGCTGCAGGAGCCTTCGTGTAGCTGTCTGATCTCAAAGGTTGCTCCTTTGATAGCTTAAGGATAGCTAGGGCATGTCCCATGGTTGTGACACCTAGTTCTCTAAGGATTTCCCGGTCTATACTCGAGAGGCTATCCTTAGTAATATTCTCTTTCACAAACGATTCAGCATAGGTTTTGGCAGAGTCGGTAGGAATGCCAATTTTGATAAGTAGCTTTTGCCAGTCATCGTATCCTGTTCGCAGCGCCATGTTGAATATTAGCTAGTTTGCCAGTGGTTTAGCACACAAGTAGGCAAATGTAGCCAAAGCCAAACTGACTTGAGTCATTTATGGAGAAATATATAGCTGAATAAAGACCCCTCATGCAAATGTATTGGGAAGGTCCATTCTAGCAAAATGGACCAACCCAACTGGTGTATTAGGCGCTCTCCTATAAAATAAGGTAAAATCAGCTGGCTTGCCTTTACAAGGAAACAGAAGGTTTTCTCTTCTTTTTTCTTGTTTGACCTTTTTAGACATATTCCTGTCTGTTTGGATTAATTACCTTTTGAACTTTTGACTGCCTTAGTTAAGTTTTGATTTAATTTTACCGTTTTTCTAACGTTACTTTTTGACTTTTTTGTTAAATTTTTCATTTTTCTAACGTTCGTTTTTATTTTTGACTACGAACAGGCCTTCCGCTCCATCCCCAACTGTCTGGTAGTAGGACACTTGAAACTGCCGGTCATTGTGACCGGGCGGAAACCGGTGTGTTGGAAGTGTGGAGAGACTGGTCACCTCTCCTCTTCCTGCCCAGAGAAGAAGGCCTCTGGAAGTCAAGTGCCAGTCGACCAAGATCCCCCTCTGACCGCGTCGTTGCCTTCCGCCTCGCCTGAAATGGGCATGCCAGCTTCCGGGGCCCGGTCGGATAAACCTCCGGTTGGCACAAAGGCCACATTCCCCAAAGAGCCTTCGCCCGCTGTTAGTGCAGTTGTGGAGAAGGGGGAGGGGGAATGGCTGGTTGTTGGTAAGGCCAGAGGGAAGCGCCAGACAGCGGGGTTTCAGTCCAATGAAGCCCCAAGGGCAAAAGACACGCACAGCCCCACTCCCTCTGTCAGCGTTAAGGGCGATGCCCCGGTCTCTGACGAGAGCTTCAAAGAAAAGCAACAAAAGTATGACCCAGGATATGCTAAACCAGAAAAGATCAAGCAGCTGAAGGAGAAATTGGGCAAACAGAGGCAATCTCAGTCGAAAAAAGGCACTCCCTCATCGTCTTCTTCCTTGTCCCCACCTGCGACCTCCAAAAATTCTTCCCCTCAGAAACAATCTTCCCCTTTACCATCACCCGTTAAAGCTACTCCCCTCAGTAGAGATCCCAGCCCGTACAAACATAGATCCCATTATACCCCTCTGCATACTCCCAGTCCTTCCCCCATTAAAAACCCTGAAATGCCCCCTCCCGCAACAAAAAGGCAAAGAAGTCCTTCGCAGGACTCAAAAGAAAGGAAAAAAAAAACAACAGGAAAACAACTTCTCTATACAGGGAAGGATACCTGTAGGATTTCCCCGGCCCAGGCAGAAAGAGCCAAAGACTACGGAAATCGGATTAAAGATTTGAAGTACCTTCTTTCAATTAGGCACTTCGCAGACAAAGATGTCGAAAACCATCACAATTTTCCCAATGCCCGGAGAGTGCTCACGGTTATGAGAACAGGGACTGGAGCTCGTCAGGCATGGGCTATGTTGGAGGAGGCAATTTCTTCCTATAAAATATCTCCTCCAATAGCCATCACCGAAAGTGAAAAGCTAAATTATTTGAAAAAATTTTGTGCAGGGAGGGTCCCAGTTTTAGTTCACCCTTCCCTTTATAGAGCTTTAAAATTGACTTTTCCCGGTTTTTATCTCGCGATTATGAAGACATTCTGTCTAAGAGGTTCGTCCTCTATTCAGCATGTTTTGATGGACGCTCGAGGGGTGTTTCCTGGCTGGTGAGCAAGTCTCTGGATGCGGTGTGTGCTCTTGTCTTCGCGGATCCGGCGGGCAGGCTTTGCGTGCAGGATATTACCATCAAAGAGAAAGCTCTTCGTCTCATTGGGGTTTATGCGCCCAATGACCACACTCAGCAGCCTGATTTGTTTCGGCAGATCGAGCCGTATTTGACGACTTCTCGTTCGGTAGTTCTAGCGGGTGATTGGAATGCCGTCCTTGATCCCGATATAGATCGCATAGGGCAAAAAGCGGGTACTTACAATCCGGAAGTGAAATCGTTTCGGGCCTTCATCGACGGGTTTGATCTCGTCGATAAGTATCGAAATGAGCACCCCCGGGAGGTAGCGTGGACTTGGACTAGGGGCGGCAGCTCGGACACGGTGGTTAGCGCAAGCTACATCGACCGAGTTCTAGTTAAGAGAGTCGAAGTAGGGCTCTTAGAATGTCCAAGTTTCCATTATATAGTTTACTCGGATCATAGGCTTGTCCGGGTTCGGGTAAACTTAGGTAAGCCTAGGGTTAGGATGGCTGGTTATTGGAAATTAAACTCATCATTATTTGGTGAGCAAGATTTCCGGGACCAGCTTTTACTAATGTTACAGCGGGAATTGTCGGGGGCTGTGGTTGGGAATAAGTGGTGGGGTGTTCTGAAATCCAAACTTAGGTCTTTTGCTGCTGATTATAGTCGACGACTCAACCTAGCTAGGCTAGCAGCGCAAAAGTCTCTAGAAGCCAAAGTAGATCGGGCGAACAAATCCCGTGATAGTGGGGACGTAGCCTTAGCTAGGGCGGAGCTGGCCTCCTTGCTTATCAAGAAGGATCAAGCTCTAGTAGTTAGGGCTAGGATAAAAAGAATGTCTTGCGAGGCGACGAATATGGCCGCTTCATTGCGTTCAGATAGCATCACATTGCCGGACAAGCGGACTGTGACTACAGACGCGGGCATTTGCGAGGCTTTTCGTGATTACTTTCAGGAACTTTTTACCAGGGAGCCCGGTCTGAGCCCTGCTCAGTTCGACGCCTATTTAGCCGACTTTCCCCGCCTTAAGGCGGCTGAATCGGCAAGGTGCGAGGGGCCCATAACAGAGTCTGAGATCTGGGATGCGCTGAAGCAGGTTGGCCTGGACAAGACTCCGGGATTAGATGGTCTTCCCTATGAAATGTACTTGAGACAGTCGCCCGTCTTTGTCCCCTTGCTGGCACTGATTTTCAACAACTGGATGAGGCAGGGGTCTAATCCTCAACGCTTCACCAGGGGTGTGATCAAGTTGCTTCGCAAGAAGAAAGACGGTGGGGATGGGGTAGATAATTATCGGCCTTTGACGATACAGAGTTGAAGATTTTAGCCAAGGTCTTAGCTGACCGTTTGCAGGTTGTCCTCTCTAGTCTGATTGGCCCCGAGCAGACTTGTGCTGTGAAGGGCAGGACTATTCAGGACAACCTTCATTTGGTACGTTTGATCATCGAGAAAGTCGACAGTGATGCCGCGCTGATCAATTTAGATCAGTCCAAGGCTTTCGATAGGGTTGACCATCGATTTCTGGAGGCTGTCCTTTCGGCCGCAGGTTTCGGGCCGCACTTTCGCACTTGGATCCGACTGCTGTATGCGTCCCCCGGTGCGCTGGTGGAAGTGAATGGGGTAAGATCGAAGCCTTTCATTTTGTCTCGCTCCATTCGTCAGGGTTGTCCGCTGTCTCCATTGCTTTACGTTCTTGCGCTGGAACCTTTCTTGCGTAAGTTGAAAACGAATCCGGTCCTTCGCGGAATTTCCTTACCTGGTGCTACCAACTCTGCCAGGTACTCCGCCTATGCTGATGACGTTTCGGTTCTAGTGTCGAGTAGGGCCGAAATTAACGAAGTCGGCAAAGAAATCAAGGGTTATGAGATGGTGACGGGGGCCAGGATCAACCGCGATAAGTCTGTTGGCTTGCGGTTGGGTTCGTGGAGGGTAGTTTCTCTTCCCGGACCTTTCCTCTGGACGGACGGGCCGGTCAAGATACTCGGCGTCTGGTTCGGCCCTGACCTCTTGTTGGAGATGAATTGGTCGGAGATGCAAGAGAAGGCCGAGCTCGCAGTTCGTCTGTGGTCTCGGAGGAATCTTTCCTTGAAGGGGAGGGCGGAAGTATGTGGCTCGCACATCTACCCGATTCTCCTTTACCGACTCTCCGTGCTTCCACTCCCGTCTAACACTTTGCTGGCGTTAGTAAGGCTCCTGTTCTCCTACTTGTGGGGAGGCAGGGCCGCCGCGGTTAGTCGCGAGATCTGTTACCTCCATCCCTCTGATGGCGGTCTGGGGGTGCCTTGCGTTGAGACTCGTCGACATACGCTTCGCATTACTCTTCTAGACCGGATGTGTATGCAACTGGATGAGAACGGCGAATTCTGGAAGGAAGACGTCAATAAACATTTTCCATCCTTGAGAAATGTGCGCTCGTGTGAGGAGGAGGCCGGCCGTAATCCTCGAGGCGAGGGCTCTTTCTATCACGAATGTCGGTTGGCCCTCAAGCGACTCTTACGGACGAAGGATGGCCTCTCCGACGTCCAGCCGTTGTCCCGTAAGGCATTATATCAGGTGTTAGTGAGGGGGAACGTTCAAGATGATCTGATTGACGAGCTCGGGCTGACGAAGCGGGAGGCTCGCTACATATGGCATTGGGCGCCCGGGTTGAAATGTCTCACTAACCCTGAGGCATCACTCACCTGGCTGGTGATTCGAGGGGCCCTCTGGGTCGCCAAAAGACTTCGCGCAGCGGGTTTGGCAAAGTCACAAAACTGCGTTTGTTGCAGTGGGGAGGTGGAGACCATTGGTCACGCCTTCTTTCAATGTAGTGTCGTAGTTCCGTTGTGCAAGTTCGTTGAAGATCTCATGGTTCGCATGCTGCGCGGAAAGTTCTTTGTCCTCGAGGCCAGTTCCGTCTGTAGCAATATAGTACCGCCGTTGACTAAGGCTGAGCACTACGTGTTCCTTTGCTTACTGGGTGTTATGCGAGTCGTGATATGGACGACGCGACAGAAGGAATTTCATGAGAACGAGAAGTTTACCTCTTCCCAACTGATCTTGTTCTTTAAGCATCAGTTTAAAGTTAAGAAGCGACTCCATCCATTGGAATTTAGCGAAAGGTGGGTGAGTCTTGCGCGTCTCTGCAGAGTGAAAGGTGCTGACTTGGAGTGGCTGTTTGATGCTGGTTAGGCATTAAGGATTTTGGGATTACTGGGGTGAACAATGGTAAACCCTCCCTCGTATAGGTTCGTTTAGGTCGGTCTTGTTTTAGTTACCCTTTTCTTTTTTTTTCCAGTTTAACTTAGCTAGGGTATGTATGCTCATTGGACCCCCTTTTATTTCTGACCCTATTTTTTTTCCTTTTGTTTAATTCCCCATCCCTCCCATCGTTAGGTGGTTACTGATATCAGTTCTCTGGTGGGTGCGGGGCGCGTTTCGTTTCGAGTGTGTCTTTCGTATTTGATGTTGTGTCTGATTGAGTGTGTGTTTGTAGCGAGTGCATGTATTGTACGAATGTTTTATATATTTTTTCAAGTCCCGCATCGATTTCGTCCAGTTAACTGATGTTTCTACCACAGTTAGGGCTGTGGGGGGTTTTACTACTAACAAAAAAAGTTTTGTTTAGTTTCTTGTATATAGTTTTGTATTCATTGTATATTTTCATTGGGGTTTTTAGTTGTTATTTTATTCCCCTCCCCCACAGAAAATGATTTGTATATATGGGGACTAGTTAGAACTTTATAGAGTCTCTGAGGAATTTTGGTGGATGTAGTGAGAATGGTATGTAATTGATGCGTCGTTTTGGTGAAAGGAACAATGTTTGTATGTTTGGGTCAGTGATTGCGGCTAGCTAAGATTAAAGTTAAGACAGAAGATGACAATCCTTGCCCCCTTTCCCCATTTTTTGGCCTTGTGCCGTATTTGTACTCTTGTACAATAAATAATTTACAAGGAAATAGAAGGAGGCAGCCATGTTGGCAGGAAAGTCACTTGACTTCTACACGAACTAATTATAATTAAGGTGTAAAATAGAGAAACGCGAAAGTTTCGTGAATATTTTGCCGGATTATAGGATGTAACTGAATAGCCAACTGAGATAATTGGAAGATGCCATCATTAAGGTTTTTTTCTTAAAATTTCATCAGAAAACAATTGATTAATCAGTGAATGGAATAATAAAATTGGAGCAGAGCGATCTAATTATAATTAAGGGGTAATATAGAGAAACGCAAAAGGTTCGAGAATATTTTGCCGGATTATACGATGTAACTGAATAGCCTCCTTAGATTAATGGAAGATGCACACATAAAGGTTATTTTCTTACAATTTCATGTGAAAACAATTGATGAATCAGTGAATGGAATAATAAAATTGGAGAAAACCGATCTAATTATAATTAAGGGGTAAAATAGAGAAACGCGAAAGATTCGAGAATATACTGCCGGATTACAGGATGTAACGGAATAGCCTCCTGAGATTAATGGAAGATGCAAACATTAAGATTATTTTCTGACAATTTCATCTGAACACAATTGATGAATCAGTGAATGGAATAATAAATTTGGAGAAAAAGATCTAATTATAATAAATGCGTAAAATAGAGAAACGCGAAAGTTTCGAGAATATTTTACCGGATTACAGGATATAACGGAATATCCTCCTGAGATTAATGCAAGATGCACACATTAAGGTTATTTTCTTAATATTTCATCTGAAAACAATTGATGAATCAGTCAATGGAATCATAAAATTGGAGAAAAGCGATTTAATTATAATTATGGGGTAAAATAGAGAAACGCGAAAGTTTCGAGAATATTTTGCCGGATTACAGGATGTTACTGAATAGCCTCCTCAGATTAATGGAAAATGCTACATTTAGGTTATTTTCTTACAATTTCATCTGAAAATAATTGACGACTCAGTGAATGGAATAATAAAATTGGAGAATTCGAGCTAATTATAATTAAGGAGTATAATAGAGAAACGCGAAAGTTTCGAGAATATTTTGCCGGATTACACGATGTAACTGAATGGCCTCCTGAGATTAATGAAAGATGCACACATTAAGGTTATTTTCTTACAATTTCATCTGAAAACAATTGATGAATAAGTGAATGGAATAATAAAATTGGAGAAAAGCTATCTAATTATAATTAGGGAGTAAAATAGAGAAACGCGAATGTTTCGACAATATTTTCCCCGATTACAGGATGTAACTGAATAGCCTCCATAGATTAATGGAAGGTGCACACATTTAGGCTATTTTCATAAATTTCATCTGAAATCAATTGATGAATCAGTGAAGGGAATAATAAAATTTGCGAAAAGCGATCTAAATATAATTAAGCCTAACATAGAGAAACGCGAATGTTTCGTGAATATTTAGCCGGATTACAGGATGTAACTGAACAGCCTCCTGAGATTAATGGAAGATGCACACATTAAGGTTATTTTCTGACAATTTCATTTGAAAACGATTGATGAATCAGTGAATGGAATAATAAATATTGAGAAAAGCGTTCTAATTATAATTAAGTGGTGAAATAGAGAAACGCGAAAGTTTCGAGAATATTTTGCCGGATTACAGGATATAACTAAATAGCCTCCTGAGATTAATGGAAGATGCAACCAATAAGGTTATTTTCTTACAATTTCATCTGTAAACATTTGATGAATCAGTGAATGGAATAATAAATTTGGAGAAAAGCGATCTAATTATAATTAAGGGGTAAAATGGAGAAACGCGAAAGTTACGAGAATATTTTGCCGGATTACAGGATGTAACTGAATAGCCTCCTGAGATTAATGGAAGCTGCACACAATAAGGATACTTTCTTACAATTTCATATGAAAACAATTGGTAAATCAGTGAATGGAATAATAAATTTGGAGAAAATAGATCTAATTATCATTAAGTGGTAAAAAACAGAAACGTGCAAGTTTCGTGAATATTTTGACGGATTACAGGATTTAACTGAAAAGACTCCTGAGATTAATGGAAGATGCACACATTAAAGTTATTTACTTACAATTTCATCTGAAAACAATTGATGAAACAGTGAATAGAATAATAAAATTGTAGAAAAGCGATCTAATTATAATTAAGGGGAAAAATGGAGAAACGCAAAAGTTTCGACAATATTTTACCGGATTACAGGATGTAACTGAATAGCCTTTTTAGATTAATGCAAGATGCACACATTAAGGTTATTTTATTAATATTTCATCTGAAAACAATTGATGAATCAGTGAATGGATTAATAAAATTAGAGAAAAGCGATCTAATTATAATTAAGGGGTAAAATAGAGAAACGCGAAAGTTGCGAGAATATTTTGCTGGATTGCAGGATGTAACTGAATAGCCTCCCGAGATTAATGGAAGATGCACACATAAAGGTTATTTTCTTACAATTTCATCTGAAAACAATTGATGAATCAGTGAATGGAATAATAAAATTGGAGAAATGCGATCTAATTTTAATTAAGGCTAAAATAGAGAAACGCGAAAGATTCGAGAATATTTTGCCGGATTAGAGGATGTAACTGAATAGCCTCATGAGATTAATGGTAGATGCACACATTAAGATTATTTTCTGACAATTTCATCTGAAAACAATTGATGAATCAGTCAATGGAATATTAAAATTGGAGAAAAGCGATTTAATTATAATTATGGGGTAAAATAGAGAAACGCGAAAGTTTCGAGAATATTTTGCCGGATTACAGGATGTTACTGAATAGCCTCCTCAGATTAATGGAAGATGCTACATTTAGGTTATTTTCTTACAATTTCATCTGAAAATAATTGATGACTCAGTGAATGGAATAATAAAATTGGAGAATTCCAGCTAATTATAATTAAGGAGTATAATAGAGAAACGCGAAAGTTTCGAGAATATTTTGCCGGATTACACGATGTAAATGAATGGCCTCCTGAGATTAATGAAAGATGCACACATTAAGGTTATTTTCTTACAATTTCATCTGAAAACAATTGATGAATAAGTGAATGGAATAATAAAATTGGAGAAAAGCTATCTAATTATAATTAAGGAGTAAAATAGAGAAACGCGAATGTTTCGACAATATTTTGCCCGATTACAGGAAGTAACTGAATAGCCTCACTAGATTAATGGAAGGTGCACACATTTAGGCTATTTTCTTACAATTTCATCTGAAATCAATTGATGAATCAGTGAAGGGAATAATAAAATTTGCGAAAAGCGATCTAATTATAATTAAGCCTAACATAGAGAACCGCGAAAGTTTCGTGAATATTTTGCCGGATTACAGGATGTAACTGAATAACCTCCTGAGATTAATGGAAGATGCACACATTAAGGTTATTTTCTTACAATTTCATCTGAAAACAATTGATGAATCAGTGAATGGAATAATAATATTGGAGAAATGCGATCGTATTATAATTAAAAAGGAAAAAAAGAGATACGCGAAAGTTTCGAGAATATTTTGCCGGATTATAGGGTGCAACAGAATAGCCTCCTGAGATTATGGAAGATGCAATCATTAAGGTTATTTTCTTACAATTGCATCTGAAAACAATTGATGTATCAGTGAATGGAATAATAACATTGGAGAAAATCGATCTAATTATAATTAAGGTGTAAAATAGAGAAACGCAAATGTTTTAAGAATATTTTGCCGCATTACAGTATGTAAATGAATAGCCTCCTGAGATTAATGGAAGATGCACACATTAATGTTATTTTCTTACAATTTCATCTGAAAACAATTGATGAATAAGTGAATGAAATAATAAAATTGGAGAAAAGCTGTCTAATTATAATTAAGGAGTAAAATAGAGAAACGCGAATGTTTCGACAATATTTTGCCCGATTACAGGATGTAACTGAATAGCCTCATGAGATTAATGGAAGATGCACACATTAAGGCTATTTTCTTACAATTTCATCTCAAATTAAATGATGAATCAGTGTATGGAATAATAAAATTGGAGAAAAGCGATCTAATTATAATTAAGGGGTAAAATAGAGAAACGTGAAAGTTTCGAGAATATTTTGCCGGATTACAGGATGTAACTGAATAGTGTTCTGAGGTTAATGGAAGATACACACATTAATGTTATTTTCTTACAGTTTCATCTGAAAACAATTGATGAATAAGTGAATGGAATAATAAAATTAGAGAAATGCGATCTAATTTTAATTAAGGAGTAAAATAGAAAAAGGCGAATGTTTCAGGAATATTTTGCCGTATTACAGGATGTAACTGAATAGAATACTCAGATTAATGGAAGATGCACACATTAAGATTATTTTCTCACAATTTCATCAGAAAACAATTGATAAATAAGTGAATGGAATAATAAAATTAGAGAAGATAGATCTAATTATAATTAAAGAGTAAAATTGAGAAACGTTAAAAATTCGTGAATATTTTGCCGGATTACAGGATGTAACTGAAAAGCCTCCCGAGATTAATGGAAGATGCACATTAAGGTTATTTTCTTACAATTTCATCAGAAAACAATTGATGAATCAGTGAATGGAATAATAAAAATTGAGAAAAGCTTTCTAATTATAATTAAGTGGTTAAATAGAGAAACGCGAAAGTTTCTAGTATATTTTGCCGGATTACAGGATGTAACTGAATAACCTCCTGAGATTAATGGAAGATGCACAGATTAAGGTTATTTTCCTACAAATTCTTCTGGAAACAATTGAGGAATCAATGAATGGAATAATAAAATTGGAGAAAAGTGATCTAATTATAATAAGGGCTAAAATAGAGAAACGTGAATGTTTCGAGAATATATTGCCGGACTACAAGATGTAACTGAATAGCCTCCTGAGATTAATGGAAGATGCAACCATTAAGGTTATTTTCTTACAATTTCATCTGAAAACAATTGATGAATCAGTGAATGGAATAATAAAATTGGAGAAAAGCGATCTAATTATAATTAAGGGGTAAAATGGAGAAATGCGAAAGTTACGAGAATATTTTGCCGGATTACAGGATGTAACTGAATAGCCTCCTGAGATTAATGGAAGCTGCACACAATAAGGATACTTTCTTAGAATTTCATTTGAAAACAATTGATGAATCAGTGAATGGAGTAATAAAATTGGAGAAAAGCGATCTAATTTTAATTAAGGGTTAAAATAGAGAAATGCGAAAGTTGCGAGAATATTTTGCTGGATTGCAGGATGTAACTGAATAGCCTCCCGAGATTAATGGAAGATGCACACATTAAGGTTATTTTCTTATAATTTCATCTGAAAAAAATTGATGAATATATGAATGGAATAATAAAATTGGAGAAAATCGATGTAATTATAATTAAGGGGTAAAATAGAGAAACGCTAAAGTTCCGAGAATATTTTGCCGGATTACACGATGTAACTGAATAGCCTCCTGAGTTTAATGGAAGATGCACACAGTAAGGTTATTTTCTTACAAATTCATCTGAAAAAAATTGACGAATCAGAGAATGGAATAACATAATTCGAGAAAAGCGATCTAAATATAATTAAGGGGTAAAATAGAGACACGCAAAAGTTTCGAGAATATTTTGCCGGATTACAGGATGTAACTGAATAGCCTCTGGAGATTAATGGAAGATGCACACATTAAAGTTATTTTCTTACAATTTCATCTGAAAACAATTGATGAATCACAGAATGGAATAACAAAATTTGAGAAAAGCGACCTAGTTATAATTAGGTGGTAAAATAGAGAAATGCGAAAGTTTCGAGAATATTCTGCCGGATTACAGGATATATGTAAATAGCCTCCTGAGATTGATGGAAGATGCACACATTAAGGTTTTTTCATTAATATTTCATCTGAAAACAATTGATGAATCAGTGAATGGAATAATAATATTAGAGAAAATCGACCTAATTATAATTAAGGGGAAAAATGGAGAAACGCAAAAGTTTAGACAATATTTTACCGGATTACAGGATGTAACTGAATAGGCTCCTTAGATTAATGCAAGATGCACACATTAAGGTTATTTTATTAATATTTCATCTGAAAACATTTGATGAATCAGTGAATAGGATAATAAAATTGGAGAAAAGCGATCTAATTATAATTAAGGGGTAAAATAGAAAAACGCGTACGTTTTGAGAATCTTTTTCCGGATTAAAGTATGTAACAGAATAGACTTCTGAGACTCATGGAAGATGCAAACATTAAGGTTATTTCTTACAACTTCATCTGAAAACAATTGATGAATCAGTGAATGGAATAATAAAATCGGAGAAAAGCGATCTAATTATAATTAAGGTGTAAAATAGAGAAACGCTAATGTTTCGATAATATTTTTCCGGATTACCGGATGTAACTGAATAGCCTCCTGAGATTAATGGAAGATGCACACAGTAAGGTTATTTACTTACAATTTCATCTGAAAACAATTGATGTATCAATGAATTGAATAATAAAATTGGAGAATAGCGATCTAATTATAATTAAGGGGGAAAATAGAGATGCGCTGAAGTTTCGAGAATATTTTGCCGGATTACAGGATGTAACTGAATAGCCACCTGAGATTAATGGAAGATGCACACATTAAGGATATTTTCTTACTATTTCATCTGAAACAATTGATGAATCAGTGAATGGAATAATATAATTGGAGTAAAGTGATCTAATTATAATTAAGTTGTAAGAAAGAGATTTGCGAAAGTTTCGAGAATATTTTGCCGGATTACAGGATATACCTGAATAGCCTACTGAGATTAATGGAATATGGACACATTAAGTTTATTTTCTTACAATTTCATCTGAAAACAATTGATGAATCAGTGAATGGAACAATAAATTTGGAGAAAAGCGATCTAATTATAATTAAGGGGTAAAATAGAGAAACGCGAATGTTCCGAGAATATTTTGCCGGATTACAGGATATAACTGAATAGCCTCCTGAGATTAAAGGAAGTTGCACACATTAAGGTTATTTTCTTACAATTTCATCTGAAAACAATTGATGAATCTGTGAATGGAATAATAAATTTAGAGAAAAGCGATCTAATTATAATTAAGGGGTAAAAAAGAGAAAAGCGAAATTTTCTAGAGTATTTTACAGGATTAAATAATATAACTGAATAGCCTCCTGAGATTAATGGTAGATACACACATTAAGTTTATTTTCTTACAATTTCATCTGACAACAAATGATGAAGCAGTGAATGGAATATCAAAACTGGAGAAAAGCGATCTAATTATAATTAAATGTTAAATAGAGAAACGCGAAAGTTTCGAGTATATTTTTCCAGATTACAGGATATAAATTAATAGCCTCCTCAGGTTAATGGAAGATGCACATATTAATGTTATTTTCTAAAAATTTAATCTGAAAACTATTGATGAATCAGTGAATGGAATAAAAACATTGGAGAAAACCGATGTAATTATAATTAAGCGGTAAAATAGAGTAACGCGAAAGTTTCGAGAACATTTTGCTTGTTTACAGGATATAACTGAATAGCCTCCTGTGATTAATGGAAGATGCACACATTAAGGTTATTTTCTTACAATTTCATCTGAAAACAAGAGATGAATATATTAATGGAATAATAAATTTGGATAAAAGCGATCTAATTATAATTAACGTGTAAAATAGAGAAACGCGAAAGTTTCGAGAATTTTTTGCAGGATTACGGGATGTAACTGAATAGCCAGCTGAGATTAATGGAAGATGCATACATCAAGGTTATTTTCTTAAAATTTCATCTGAAAACAATTGATGAATCAGTGAATGGAAAAATAATATTGTTGAAACGCAATCTAATTATAATTAAGGGTTAAATAGAGAAATGCAAAGGTTAGGAGAATATTTTGCCGGATTACAGGATATAACTGAATAGCCTCCTCAGATTAATGGAAGAAGCAGACATTAATGTTATTTTCTAACAATTTAATCATAAAAAAAATTGATGAATCAGTGAATGGAATAAAATATGGAGAAAAGCGATCTAATTATAATTTAGGTGTAAAATACAGAAACGCGAAAGTTTCGAGAATATTTTGCCGGGTTACAGGATATGACTGAAAAGCCTCCTGAGATTAATGGAAGATGCACAAATTAAGCTTATTTTCTTACAATTTCATCTGAAAATAATTGACGTATCAGTGACTGGAATAATAGAATTGGGGAAAAGCGATCTAATTATAATTAAGGGCTAAAATAGAGAAACGCGAAAGTTTTGAGAATATTTTGTCGGATAACGGGATGTAACTGAATAGCCTCCTGAGATTAATCGAAGATGCACACATTACGGTTATTTTCTTACAATTTCATCTGAAAACAATTGATGAATCAGTGAATAGAATAATAAAATTGGAGAAAAGCGATCTAATTATAATTAAGTGGGAAAATAGAGAAAGGCGTAAGTTTTGTGAATATTTTGCCGGATTACAGGTTATGACTGAATAGCCTCCTCAGATTAATGGAAGATGCACACATTAAGGTTATTTTCTTACAATTTCTCTGAAATCAATTGAAGAATCAGTTAATGGAATAATAAATATGGAGAAAACCGATCTAATTATAATTAAGGTGTAAAATAGAGGAACGCCAAAGTTTCGAGAATATTTTGCCGGATTACAGGATGTAACTGAATAACCTCCTGACATTAATGGAAGATGTACACATTAAGGTTATTTTCTTACAATTTCATCTGAAAAAAATTGACGAATCAATGAATGGAATAATAATATTGAAGAAAAGCGATCTAATAATAATTAAGGGCTAAGATGGAGAAACATTAAAGTTTCGAGAATATTTTGCCGGATTACAAGATTTAACTGAATAGCCTCCTGAGATTAATGGATGATGCACACATTAAGGTTATTTTATTAATATTTCATCTGAAAACAATAGGTAAATCAGAGAATAGAATAATAAAATTGGAGAAAAGCGATCTAATTATAATTAAGGGGTAAAATAGAGAAACGCGAAAGTTTCGAGAATATTTTGCCGGATTACAGGATGTAACTGAACAGCCTCCAGAGATTAATGGAAGATGCACATATTAAGTTTATTTTCTTGCAATTTCAACTGAAAACAATTGATGAATCAGTGAATGGAATAATAAATTTTGGTAAAAGCGATCTAATTATAATTAGGGGGTAAAATTGGGAAACGCGAAATTTTCGTGAATATATTGCCGGATTACAGGATATAACTGAATAGCCTCCTCAGATTAATGGAAGATGCACACATTAAGGTTATATTCTTACAATTTCATCTGAAAACAATTGATGAATCAGTGAATGGAATAATATAATTGGAGAAAATCGTTCTAATTATAATTAAGGGGTAAAATATAGAATCGCAAAAGTTTCGAGAATATTTTGGCGCACTACAGGATGTACCTGAAAAGCCTCCTGAGATTAATGGAAGATGCACGCATTAAGGTTATTTTCTTACAATTTCATCTGAAAATAATTGATGATATCAGTGAATGATATAATAAAATTGGAGAAAATCTATGTAATTATAATTAACGTGTAAATTAGAGGAACGCGAAAGTTTCGAGAATATTTTTCCGGAGTACAGGACGTAACTGAGATTAATGGAAGATGCACACATTAAGTTTATTTTCTTACAATTTCATCTGAAAACCATAGATTAACCAGTGAATGGAATAATAAAATTGAAGAAAAGCTGTCTAATTATAATTAAGGTTTAAAGCAGAGAAAGGCGAAAGTTTCGAGAATATTTTTTCCGGATTACAGGATGTAACTGAATAGCCTCCTGAGATTAATGGAAGATGCACACATTCAGTTTATTTTCTTACAATTTCATCTGAAAACAATTGATGAATCAGTGAATGGAATAATAAAATTGAAGAAAAGATATGTAATTATAATTAAGTGCTAAAATTGAGAAACGCGAAAGTTTCGAGAATATTTTGCCGGATTACAGGATATAACTGAATAGCCTACTGAGATTAATGGAGGATTCTCACATTAAGGTTATTTTCTTAAAATTTCATCTGAAAACAATTGATGAATCAGTGAATGGTATAATATATTTGGAGAAAAGCGATCTAATTATAATTCAGGGGTAAAATAGAGAAACGCGAAAGTTTCGAGAATATTTTGCCTGATTACATGATGTAACTGAATAGTCTCCTTTGATTAATGGTAGATGGACAGATTAAGGTTTATTTTTTTACAATTTCATCTGAAAACAATTGATGAATCAGTGAATGGTATAATAAATTTGGGGAAAAGCGATCTCATTATAATTAAGGGGTAAAATACAGAAACGCGAAAGTTTCGAGAATATTTTGCCGACTTACTGGATGTAATATAATAGCTTCCTGGCATTAATGGAAGAAGCATACATTAAGGTTATTTTCTTACAATTTTATCTGAAAACAATTGATTAATCAGTGAATGGTATAATAAAATTGGAGAAAAGCGATCTCATTATAATTCAGGGGTAAAATAGAGAAACGTGAATGTTTCGAGTATATTTTGCCTGATTACATGATGTAACTGAATAGTCTTCTTTGATTAATGGTAGATGGACACATTAAAGTTATTTTCTTATAATTTCATCTGAAAGCAGTTGACGAATCAGTGAATAGAAAAATAAAATTGGAGAAAAGCTATCTAATTATAATTAAGGTGAAAAATAGAGAAACGCGAAAGTTTCGAGAATATTTTGCCAGATTACAGGATGTAACTGAATAGCCTCCTGAGATTAATGGAAGATGCACAAGTTAAGGTTATTTTCCTACAATTTCATCTGAAAACAATTGATGAATCAGTGAATGGAATAATAAAATTGGAGAAAAGCGATGTAACTATAATTAAGTGGTAAAATAGAGAAACGCGAAAGTTTCGCGAATATTTTGCCGACTTACAGGATGTAATTGAATAGCTTCCTGGCATTAATGGAAGAAGCACACATTAAGGTTATTTCCTTAAATTTCATCAGAAAACAATTGATTAATCAGTGAATGGTATAATAAAATTGGAGAAACGCGATCTAATTATAATTCAGCGGAAAATAGAGAAAGGCGAAAGTTTCGAGAATATTTTGACAGATTACATGATGTAACTGAATAGTCTCCTTTGATTAATGTTAGATGGACAGATTAAGGTTATTTTCTTAAAATTTCATCTGAAATCAGTTGACGAATCAGTGAATGGAAAAATAAAATTGGAGAAAAGCGATCTAATTATAAAGAGGTAATATAGAGAGACGCGAAAGTTTCGAAAATATTTTGCCGGATTACAGGATATAACTGAACAGCTTCCTCAGATTAATGGAAGATGCACACATTAATTTTATTTTCTTACAATTTCATCTAAAAACAATAGATGAACCACTGAATGTAATAATAAATTTGGAAAAAAGCGATTTAATTATTATTAAGGTGTAAAATAGAGAAACTTGAAAGTTTCGAGAAAATTTTGACGGATTACAGGATATAACTGAATAGCCTCCTGAGATTAATGAAAGATACACACATTAAGTTTATTTTCTTACAATTTCATCAGAAAACAATTGATTAATCAGTGAATGGTATAATAAAATTGGAGAAAAGCGATCTAATTATAATTCAGGGGTAAAATAGAAAAACGCGAAGGTTTCGAGAATATTTTGCCTGATTACATGATGTAACTGAATAGTTTCGTTTGATTAATGATAGATGGGCACATTAAAGTTATCTTCTTACAATTTGATCTGAAATCAGTTGACGAATCAGTGAATGGGAAAATAAAATTGGAGAAAAGCGATCTAATTATAAAGGGGTAATATAGAGAGACGCGAAAGTTCCGAGAATATTTTGCCGGATTACAGGATGTAACTGAATAGCCTCCTGAGATTAATGGAAGTTGCACACATTAAGGTTATTTTCTTAAAATTTTATCTGAAAACAATTGATGACTCAGTGAATGGAATAAGAAAATTGGAGAAAATCGATCTTATCATAATTAAGGTGTAAAATAGAGAAATGCGAAAGTTTCGAGAATATTTTGCCGGGTTACAGGATGCAATTGAATAGCCTCCTCAGGTTGATGGAAGATGCACACGTTAAGGTTATTTTCTTACAATTTCATCTGAAAACAATTGATGAATCAGTGAATGGAATAATAAAATTGGAGAAAAGCATTCTAATTTTAATTAAGGGGTAAAATAGAGAACCGGGAAATTTTCGAGCATATGTTGCCGGATTACAGGATATAACTGAATAGGCCCCTGAGATTAATCGAAGATGCACACATTAAGGTTATTTTCTTACAATTCAATCTGAAAACAATATATGAAACAGTGAAGGGAATAATAAACTTGGAGAAAAGCGATCTAACTATAATTAAGGGGTAAAATAGAGAAACGCGAAATTTTCGAGAACATTTTGCCGGATTACAAGATGTAATTGTATAGCCTGGTGATATTAATGGAAGATGACATATTAAGGTTGATTTCTTACAATTTCATCTGTAAACAATTGATGAATCAGTGAAAAGAATAATAAAACTAGAGAAAAGCGATCTAATTATAATTAAGGGGTAAAATAGAGAAACGCGAAAGTTTCGAGAATATTTTGTCGGATTACAGGATATAACTGAATAGCCTCCTCAGATTCAGGGAAGATGCACAGATGAAGTTTATTTTCTGACAATTTCATATGAAAACAATTGATGAATCAGTGAATGGAATAATAATATTGGAGAAAAGCGATCTAATTATAATTAAGGGGTAAAATAGAGAAACGCGAAAATTTCGCGAATATTTTGCCGGATTACAGGATATAACTGAATAGCCTCCTGAGATTAATGGAAGATTCACACATTAACGTTATTTGCTTACAATTCCATCTGAAAACATTTGACGAATCAATGAATGGAATAATAAAATTTGAGAAAAGCGATCTAAATATAATTAAAGGTTAAAATAGAGAAACGCGAAAGTTTCGAGAATATTTTGCCGGATTACAGAATATAACTGAATTGCCTCATTAGATTAATTGAAGATGCACACATTAAGTTTATTTTCTTAAATTTCATCTGAAAACAAATGCTGAAGCAGTGAATGGAATAATAAAATTGGAGAAAAGCGATGTAATTATAATTAAGGGGAAAATAGAGAAACGCGAAAGGTTCGAGAACATTTTGCCGGATTACAGGATGTGACTGAATAGCCTCCTGAGATTAATGGAAGTTGCACACATTAAGGTAATTTTCTTACAATTTCATCTTAAAAGAATTGATGTATCAGTGAATGGAAGAATAAAATTGGAGAAAAGCGATGTAATTATAATTAAGGGGTAAAATATAGAAACGCGAAAGTTTCGAGAATATTTTTTCGGATTACAGGATGTAACTGAATAGCCTCCTGAGATTAATGGAAGTTGCACACATTAATGTAATTTTCTTAGAATTTCATCTGAAATCAATTGATGAATCAGTGAATGGAATAATAAAATTGGAGAAAAGCTATCTGATTATAATTAAGGGGTAAAATAGAGAAACGCGAAAGTTTCGAGAATATTTTGCCGGATACAGGATGTAACTGTATAGCCTCCTGAGATTAATGGAAGATGCACACATTAAGTTTATTTTCTTACAATTTCAACTGAAAACAATTGATGAATCAATGAATGGGATAATAAAATTGGAGAAAAGCGATCTAATTATAATGAAAGCGTAAAATAGAGAAAGGCGAAAGTTCCGAGAATATTTTGCCGGATTACAGGATGTAATTGAATATCCTCCTGAGATTAATGGAAGATGTACATATTAAGGTTATTTTCATGCAATTTCATCTGAAAACAATGAATGTATCAATGAATGGAATAATAAATTTGGAAAAAAGCGATCTAATTATAATTGAGGGTTAAAATAGAGAAACGCGAAAGTTTCGAGAATATTTTGCCGGATTACAGGATGTAACTGAATAGCCCTCTCAGATTAACGGAAGATGCACACGTTAAGGTTATCTTCTTTCAATTTCATCTGAAAACTATAGCGGAATCAATAAATGGAATATTTACATTGGAGAAAATCGATCTAATCATAATTAAGGAGTAACTGAATTTTCTTACAATTTCATCTGAAAACAATAGTTGAATCAATGAATGCAATAATACAATTGTAGAAAAGCTCTCTAATTAAAGTGTAAAGTAGAGAAACGCGAATCTGTCAAGAGTATTTTGCCGGATTACAGGATGTCACTGAATAGCCTCCTCAGATTAATGGAAGTTGCACACATTAAGGTTATTTACTTACAATTTCATCCGTAACAATAGATGAATCAGTGAATGGAATAATAAAATTGGAGAAAAGCGAATCTAATTATAATTAAGGGGTAAAATAGAGAAACTCTAATGTTTCCAGAATATTTCGCCGGATTACAAGATGTAAACGAATTGCCTACTCAGATTAATGGAAGATGCACACGGTAAGGTAATTTTCTTACAATTTCATCTGAAAACAGTAGATGATCAACGAAAGTTATAATACAATTGGAGAAATGCGATCTAATTATAATTATGGAGTAAAATAGTGAAACGCGAAAGTTTCGAGAATATTTTGCCGGATTACAAGATGTAACTGAATAGAAACCTGAGATTAATGGAAGATGCACACATTAAGGTTATTTTCTTACATTTTCCTGTGAAAACAATAGTTGACTCAATGAATGGAATAATACAATTGGAGAAAATGATCTAATTAAAATTAAAGAGTAAAATAGTGAAAGGCGAATGTTTCGAGAATATTTTGCAAGATTACAGGATGTAACTGAGTAGCCTCCTGAGATTAATGGAAGATTCACACGTTATGGTTATTTTTTTACTATTTCATTTGAAAACAATAGATGAATCAATGAATGGAATAATATATTCGGAGAAAAGCGATCTTTATTATAATTAAAGTGTAAAATTGAGAAACTCGAAAGTTTCGAAAATATATTGCCGCATTACAAGATGTATCTGAATAGCCTTCTCAGGTTAATGGAAGATGCACACGTTAAGGTTATTTTCTTACTATTTCATCTGAAAACATTAGATGAATCAATGAATGATATAATAGTATTGGAGAAAAGCGATCTAATTATAATTAAGGAGTAAAATAGAGATACGCGAATGTTTCGAGAATATTTTGCCGGATTACACAATGTAACTTAATAGCCTCCTGAGATTAATGGAAGATGCACACGTTACGGTTATTTTCTTGCAATTTAATCTGAAAACAAAAGATGAATCAATGAATGGAATAATACATTTGGAGAAAAGCGATCTAATTAAATTAATGGTTAAAATAGAGAAACGCGAATGTTTCAAGAATATTTTGCCGGCTTACAGGATGTAACTGAATAGCCTCCAGAGAGTAATGGACGATGCACACGTTAAGGTTATTTTCTTACAATTTCATCTGAAAACAATGGATGAATCAATGTATGGAATAATACAATTGGAGAAGAATGATCTAATTATAATTAAGGATTAAAATAGAGAAACGCGAATGTTTCGAGAATACTTTGCCGGATTACAGGATATAACGGAATAGCCTCCGGGTATTAATGGAAAATGCACACGTTAAGGTTATTTTCTTACAATTTCATCTGAAAGCAATAGATGAATCAATGAATGGAATAATAAAATTGGAGAAATGCGATCTAATTATAATTCAGGGGTAAAATAGAGAAATGCGAAAGTTACGAGAATATTTTTCCGGATTACAGGATTTAATGGAATAGCCTCCTGAGATTGATGGAAGATGCACACATTAAGGTTATTTACTTACAATTTCATCTGAAAACAATTGAAGAATCAGTGAATGGAATAATAAAATTGGAGAAAAGCGATTTAATTATAATTCAGGTGTAAAATAGAGAAACGCGAAAGTTTCGAGAATATTTTTCCGGATTACAGGATGTAACTGAATAGCCTCCTGAGATTAATGGAAGATGCACACGTTAAGGTTATTTTCTCACATTTTCATCTGAAAACAAATGATGTATCAATAAATGGAATAATAAAATTGGTGAAAAACGATCTAATTATAATTAAGGGGTAAAATAGAGAAACACTAAAGTTTCGAGAATATTTTTCCGGATTACAGGATGTAACTGAATAGCCTCCTGAGATTAATGGAAGATGCACTCATTAAGGTTATTTTCTTACAATTTCATCTGAAAACATTTGATGAAACAGTGAATGGGATAATAATATTGGAGAAAAGCGATCTAATTATAATTAAGGGGTAAAACAGAGAAACGCGAAAGTTTCGAGAATATTTTGCCGGATTACAGGATGTAAGCGAATACCCTCATGAAATTAATGGAAGATGCACACATTAAGGTTTTTTCTTACAATTTCATCTTACAACAATTGATGAATCAATGAATCGAATAATACATTTGGGAAAAGCGTGTCTAATTATAATTAAGGAACAAAATAGAGAAACCCGAAAGTTTCGGTAATATTTGGCCCGATTACAGGATGTAAATGAATAGTCTCTTGAGATTTATCGAAGATGCACACAATAAGGTTATTTTCTTACAATTTCATCTGTAAACAATAGATGAATCAATGAATGAAATAATACAATTGGAGGAAAGCGATCTAATTATAATTAAGGAGTAAAATAGAGAAACGCGTATGTTTCGAGAATATTTTGCCAGATTACAGGATGTAACTGAATAGACTCCTGAGATTAATGGAAGATGCACACTTTCAGGTTATTTTCCCACAATTTCATCTTAAAACAATAGAGGAATTAATGAATGGAATAATACAATTGGAGAAAATCGATCTAAATATAATTAAGGAGTAAAATAGTGAAATTCGAAATTTTCGAGAATATTTTGCCGGATTACAGGATGTAAGTCAATAGCCTCCTTAGATTAATGGAAGATGCACGCATTAAGATTATTTTCCTACAATTTCATCTGAAAACAATAGATGAATAAATGAATGGATTAATACAATTAGAGAAAAGCGATCTAATTATAATTAAGGAGTAAAATAGAGAAACGCGAATGTTTCGAAAATATTTTGCCGGATTACATGATGTAACTGAATAGCCTACTCAGATTAATGGAAGATGTGCACGTTAAGGTTATTTTCGTACTATTTAATCTGAAAACAATAGATGAAGCAATGAATGGATTAATACAATTGGAGAAAAGCGATCTAATTATAATTACGGAGTAATATAGAGAAACGCGAATATTTTTGAGAATATTTTGCCGGATTACAGGATGTACCTGAATAGCTTCCTGAGATTAATGGAAGATGCACACGTTAAGCTTATTTTCTTATAATTTCATCTGAAAACAATATGTGGCAGCATTTAACGAGGGAGAAAAAGAAAAGAAAGTAAAGAGGAAAGAGGAGAGGCTAAGGACCGAATCGTGAGTGATAAGCAAGAACACACACACGGCTAAGAGACAATGGTTAGAAGGATATTTTGATAAGTAACTAATGGCGAAAGAGTGTCATTACAATGACAGGGAAATTCTGAGTGGAAATAGAGGGAAAGAAAGAAAGAATCAGGTATGTTTTGGCATCGGCTTTGTTATCTACTGATATGAAAACAAACTAGCGGTACGGGAAGACATGTTATTATCAACTACAGATTGGCTGGCCAAAGAAAAAAAATTCAAATGGAAACGTTATTTCGATAAGTGACGAAAAACAGCCAACTAAATGGACTTTGGGCAGATATGAAAAATTAAGGACCACCTACTAGTGTCCGTTGACCGATTTTCCTTCGACGGAACATCCTTGGCCTGCGATAAAAAAATTATGTTATCAGAAATATGTACCGAAGGAAAATGAATGGGAACCTAGAAATGTTTTTTTTGTTTCTTCGAGGCGACAGACTGACTGAAACTTTGGAGATGTTTCCTTTCGAGACCGTGTTAAGAAGACCACCCATTCTGATAATTAGCGATAAAATACCTGACGTAAACCACGTGTAGAACAAGAGTTATGACCGCCCTTGTTATATTGTCCCGTTCGCGTCCAGAGAAATGATACGGCGATTAAGAGGAAGAAAAGGGAAAGAGAAGAGATAATTTTTTTTATTTAAGCAAGATATTTTTTTCTCCCTGAAAAAAAGCCGCGTAGTCGTCCACGCCCGACTGAGACATCATTGGTCGAGTGGTGATCACGTGACGCACGAGGGAGGCTGTTGCAGCCCATCTGGAGGATGAGTAAGAGAGGTTGCTACGAAGATGTGGGGAGGGCAGTTCACGCTCCTCTAAAGTATGATGAGAAGGTGGGAGTGAGGAAATGTTCCCAAAAATGGAAAAAGGTGGAAATTCCTAACCAGAGAGGTGGATATGTATTTAGAATTATCGAGGAACCCCCCGGCGCCGACAAACTCACCCCGGTTTTGGTCGGCGCCCATATAAACGAAGCCACAACGAACAGAGTAGAGTTGAGTCCCAACAGTTCCCAGAGTCAGTCTTCAGTTGAAGCAAGCCTCGCAGATAGCTGACCAAGATTCACGCACATTCCGGACCCCTCTTCAAACCAAGAACAATTATTTTGAAGAGCGACTTAGATCCAGATCACCGAATAAGTTTTTTTTTGAATTTCGTCCAAAGACCCACCGAAACACCAATTTCTTAGAGAGCAAACGACTTGAAGTGTTAAAACTTGCCTAGCGGAAAACGACGTGTCACAATCCATAGAACGGGTCGGGAGATAGATGCAGTCCTATGTATCGAACAACTAGACATAAAGTTTGTTACCTTTTTCTTTGATACTTTGAACTTTTGAGTTTTTATTTTATTGTCTTTTATGCATATTTGTGTGGTATCACCCTCGTTGAACTCGGTTTGCAGTACGGCCCGACGACTGATTGATTTCCTCTGCCTAGATCAATTCACAACGTGGGTAGGCAGACTGGTAACCAGGCGTTGGAAGCGAGTTGGGAACGACGAGGCTGATATCAAATCTAACCAAATTCCCACCCGAATCACCAAAAGGTTAGAACGTCACATTTGGAGCAGCGACACCCGAACGTAGCAGCGAGAAGCGAACAGCTGGCGCCGCGGCGAGGACGTCACAATTGGTGCTGTTTAGGGACGTCACAGTTGGTGCCGTGGTAGACTAGGATAGAACGTCACGGTTGGCGCTGCGACCAGGGGACGACGTCACAACTGGTGCCGTGACCACAGGATAGGACCCTGGAACAGCCACTGCCACAATTAGTACCATGACAGCAGGACAGGGTCCTGGATCGACCGCTGTTGCTGAGGAATTTCGAATAGGACTCAAAACGACCCGGGACCGAGAGGAACGAGAAAAGAATCGTCTGTAAGGTAGGACACTTTGCTTGATTTCTCAACCTCGATTGTTGCTGCGTAGATTGTCTTTCTCTTTAAATATGTCGGACTATGATTCAGGTAGAACAGGGGGGATGAAGAGGGGGTAAGACAAGGGTTGTCAGCTGACCTGAGAAAGTTGTTGGGGGGACCGAGGGTCCCAGCATTTGACGGCAGTGGGAAAGATTTCAAAAACTGGCTGGCAATCCTGGAGAAGAGCCGAATTATATATGAACTCACAGATCAGGAGACCCTGTATCTGGCATATGATGCCACAAAGGGGAAAGCCTCTGAATTTATGAAGGAGCTCTTGGAGAGTCAACCCCACTTGTCTTGGGAAAGATTAAAGGGACTATTGACCAAGGAATTCACCGACGAGGGCACGGCTATAGAGGCCATGAGGGCCCTCTTAAAGCTGACACAGCTGCGGGACGAATCCCCTGGAGAATTGGGGGCCCGAGCGGGGAAGCTGTCATCATTGGCCTTCCCAGAAGTGGTTAGAGACAATGCGGTCATGCAGGCCCAGTTAGCAGACCTGTATGTGGAGGCCTTAAGTGACGTGCGTGTTCGTCACGACGTGCCGAAAGAGGGGCCGGTGAGACTATCGGCAGCAATAGAGCTGGCCAAGGAAAGCCAGGGCGTATGGGAAAAGGTGAAAAGGTGTGGAAGGAACCAGATACTAAGTCAAGAGGTCGGAAAAAAGGAGGAAAGGCGGAAGACACCCGCGTGGAATCGGAGGGTCAAGCTAGAAGTAGATCAGCCTGAGGTGTGGGAAGAAGACCCCAATAGAAAGGCATGGTCAACCAGGCATGGATTTTATAAGCCCACGCCGGGTAGATACGGGCTGGTCTGCTGGACTTGTGGGCATGAGGACCACAGAGCGGCGGTATGTCCGACAAAGTGGGGTTTTCCCCCAGACTTCGAACAGGACAGGTGCACCATGTGTGGAAAGAGAGGACACCTGGCCAAGTGGTGCGAGCTGAGAAAAGGCGCCCCAACGATATTAACAAAGAAGGTCAAGCCCAAGAGACAAGACCAGGGAAAAGCCAGCGGGCCACCCCGGAATTAAGAGGGAGGGTGGCCCAGTTAAAAAGAAGGGAAATAAAAGCTTGGACCAGTGGTCGGGCGAGCCGCTTGGGTAGAGGACAGGTCCCCCCGGGAGTAAACGAGAGGTCAGCACAGTTGAAGAGAAAAAGAGCAAAATGTTGGACATGTGGTCAGATGGGCCACTTTGCGGCGAACTGTCCGGCAAGAAGGTTCTGGTTTTGTAGGAGACCAGGGCACTTGAAGAGAAGCTGTATCCTTAGGAACAGCCGCGGGAGACTGGGAGAGGTCCAGTCGGGCCCGCCCAGGTGCGGAAAGCGCAGAACTCCCCCCGTAAGAATAATGAAGGTGATTTATTGCTGCCGGCGCCTATGGCTGGGATGACCCAAGGGTTGGGGCCCAGGAAGAGGAAAGCCGAAGTGTTCTCTCGCTGACGCAAGAGAAGGAGCTATCCTGTAGAGCAGAGATAGTGGGTAAGGCGATGAAAGCTCTGGTAGACACAGGAGCATCTGTGTCATTGCTGAGAGAGGAAGCATACAGGCGGGTGAAACGGAAGAGTAGGTTACGGGAAGCGGACATAGAGGTCACGCAAGCAGATGGAACCCCCGTGAAGATAAAAGGGATGGTGAGGCTCCCTGTGAGGATTGGGAAATTAAGAAGCACCCAAAATTTTTACGTAACCCCCGACCTGTGTACGGAGGCAATCTTGGGAGAAGATTGGCTCCGGAGCCAGAGGGCCCAGATAGAGATCAACCCCACTGTGCTGATAGTGAATGGCGAGAGAACGCCATTGGGATGCCCACCGCAAGAAGATATAACAATAGTGATGGAGGAAGATGTAAAGCTACCCCCTAGAACGGCGGTGTCAGGAAAGGGTAGGTTAATGTCAGGGAAGAAAATAGGAAAAGGACCCCTGCAGTTGGTCCCTGTGGAAGGGAAAGGCCTAGAAGAGAATGAGGTAACTCTGTGTGAGACGGTGGTGGAGGCAGCTGAATTAGTGCCCATTATGATGGTGAACCAGGCCCAAAAGACTATAAAGTTTAGGAGAGGGGAAGCGAGAGGGAAAGCGCTAACCCTACGGACTGTGAATCGGGTGAGATTCGAAGAGGAACGAAGAAAACTTGTAGAGCAAACAGAAGGAATAGTGGACGAAGATATATTAGCACCGGATCAATTTAGAACCAGGGTGGGAGGTCTGCTGAGGGATAATCGAGATGTGGTAGCCCAGTCAGACAAGGAATTGGGCCAGACCCACACAGTCAAAATGAAAATCGACACCGGAGATCACCCCCCTGTGAAATTAAAACCCTACCGGACACCTATTCATAAAAGACCCCTTGTAGAAGAGGCAGTAGAAGAAATGTTGGAAGCTGGGATGATCGAAAGATCGATCTCCCCTTGGAGCTTCCCAATCGTAATAATAGGTAAGAAAGATGGCGGGCACCGTTTTTGTGTAGATTTTAGGAAACTGAATTCTATATCGAAGCCTTTGGCGGTGCCATTGCCACTAATAGATGACATATTGGCATTATTAGGGAAGGCAAAGTACTTCTCTATGTTGGACTTGAGGTCCGGGTATTTGCAGGTAGCCCTTGATGAGGCTGACAAGGAGAAGGCCGCATTTGCGTGTCACCTAGGACTGTTTCACTTCAGTGTGATGCCATTCGGTTTAGCTAATGCCCCGGGAATCTTCCAACAGCTGATGTCAATAGTGTTAGGAGGATACGAGAGCTTTGCCATGGCATATTTGGACGATATTTTAATATTTTCGGAGACAGTAGAACAACACTTTTTCCATCTAAAACAAGTGTTGGGAAGGTTAAGAAAACACGGCTTAAAATTGAAATTGTCGAAGTGTCAGTTTCTGAAGGAGGAGACTAGATATTTGGGCTTTGTTATAAACGGAGACGGTATTAAACCCGACATGTATAAGGTGAAAGTCATAAGGGAAATGCCAGAACCTAAGACAGTGAGACAGGTAAGAGGTTTTATAGGTGCTATAGGTTACTACCGACGCTTCGTCCCGGCATTTTCGAGAATTGCCATACCACTAGTAGTCCTGACGAAGAAATACGCTAGGTTCAAGTGGACAGAGGATTATCAACAGGCATTTGATACGTTAAAAGAACAGTTGACAGCCGACCCACTGCTGACGTACCCAGACCTCAGCAAGCCCATGGTACTATACACTGATGCCAGTGAGCAGTGTGTAGGAGCAGTTCTTACCCAGCCGTGTCCCGATAAAGAAGGACTAGTGCCAGGCATACCAGAGGAAGTACCGATATACTTTCTCTCTCATAAGCTCTCAGAGACACAACAGAGATGGCCAGTAATAGAAAGAGAAGCATATGCTATCATGTATGCTCTCCAAAAACTGGACTACTACTTGAATGGTGCGGTCTTTACTGTAAAAACAGACCACAATACTCTGCAGTACCTATTGCAGGCAGAGTGGACAAATAATAAGAAGATTCAGCAGTGGGCACTTAAGTTAAGTGGCTACCACTTTAAGATAGAGTATTTGGGAGGGAAGGAAAACACGAGCGCAGATTTACTCTCAAGAATACCGAAACAACTGGAAGAAAGATCTGTAAAAGTAGAGCAGGGAGTAGTTGATAAAGCCTATAGAATAGGAGTAATTAACTCTAAAGCTAAAAGATCGCCCTATGTTAGAATCGGACGAAGAAGGGGACACACAGATAATAACCGATCCCTACTGGACAGAAGGAATTGAGAAGGAGCAGGCAGACAGCTGCCCTGAGAGAAAAGGTGAAGGCAGGAGAGACCACCAAGTATGCCATAATAGAGGAAAGGCTGTATTATCTCTCAGGCAAGGATGAAGAAGTCAAGCCCAAGTTGTATGTGCCCAAAAGTTTAAGACCAGAGGTATTTGAACAGTGCAACGAGAGGTTCGGTCACATGGGAATTGATAGGACATGTGATCTAATAGGAAGAAAGTACTATTGGCCCAAATTGTACGGAGAGGTCACTAACTATGTTCGGAGCTGCGTAGTGTGCCAGTCGCAGAGCAGAAGGCAGGAAATGGCACCATTGGAGGAGACGGACGTGCCGAACTTCCCCTTCGAGAAAGTGAGTATGGATGTATCAGGACCATATGGGGAAACTGCGCAGGGAAACAACTACATAGTGAGTTTTGTCGATTGGCTAACAAATTGGCCTGAGGCATTTGCAGAACCAGACAAGAAGGCTAGAACTGTGGCCGGTTTGATAATAAGTGAAATCTTCCCTAGGTATGGCGCCCCTGTGCAGTTGGTAACAGATAATGGCACGGAGAATCTCCATATCACCTCCAAGGAAATGCTGAAGTGGAAAGGTTTCATAGAACCTTGGGAGATGTATTGGCCAAGCTGGTCAGAGAGAACACTGGAAACTGGGACTTGTATTTGACACAGGCTCTGGCGGCCGTGAGGTTTACGATAAACGAAACCTCCAGATTTTCTCCTTACTTTATGTTGTTTGGCAGAGACGTGGTCCTGTCTGTTGATAACCTATTGAAGCCCCGAAGAAAGTATATGGGAGAAGATCATCATCAGCTGTTGCTAGAACAACAACATAAAATATTTGTTCAGGCCAGAAGAAGAATAAAGAGTGCCCAGAAGAAAAGAAATGAGAGAGTGAATGCTGAAAGAAAGGTAGTAGAATTGAAGGTTGGAGACCCTGTCTACTATAAAATCCACCAGAGAGAAGGAAAGCTGGACCAAAGATGGGAATCGTACTACCGGATAGTAGAGCAGACGGGTCCAGTATCATATGTAATATGGGATCAAGTGGCAGGACGATCAAGGAGGGTCCATGCCAATGATCTAAATAAGGCTGAAATAGCTAACCTGGAAATGAGCGAGCCGAGGCCTAAGAAGACAAGGACAAGCAGGGTAACTCTGGTTGAACCGGAAGAAATGGAGACGGAGGAAGATTCCGAAGAAAATGAGGAGATAGATCGACTTGGCCAGATAAACGAATCGATCCGAGTGACGGGGTTGGAACCCTCGGCGGATATCAGCGGTGTTCAGTCGTCGACTGAATCGGCGCAGAGAAGACTTTGCGAGGTCGCCATCGCACCCCCATGTCCAAATGAAAGGAAGAGAAAGACGAGGAGATCCAATCAAGCAGACAAGGGCTCTAAAAAGAGGCACCCTGAACAGGACGAAGGGCCCAGCGAGTGGGAGGAAGAGGATCAAATACCCCTTTCCCAGCTCAAGGAAAAGCTAAGGAAGAGGAGAGATCTAGACATAGAGTCAGGAGGAATTAAAGACGTCCAAGGCGAGGACTCTAAACAGAAAGAAGAATCAGGGGAGGAAGAAGAGGACAAAACACCTCCTAGACGGGAATTAAACACAGAGGGAAGGTTAGAGGTTGAGCAGGGACCACCTCGGAAGATGAGATCAAGAAGGGTGAAGAACCCCAAATCTCAGTAGAACAAAGAAGGCTGTGCAGAATAGAAACAGTCGGTGTCGAAAGGTAACGACACTGGCTCATCCAAAAACCTGCTGGCTGACTGTGGTGGATGTGGATGGAGGGGATGGAGTCGCGGGCTGCATCTCACGAAGGACGGAAGAAGATTATTGGCATTGCTGACTGGCCATCAGTGGTGTCATGAAGTACGACCTTTGGGAGTGGGCGCCACGCACCTCTTCCCGGGTCATTCTGTCTGCTAGGAGTTAGTTAGAGGAGGGGAGAGCTGAACGTAGTAAGAAATTATGGAATAATTCAGTAAAGAACTGAGCAAAACTGAATAGTTATGAAGAATAAAAACAGGAGAATCTTGTTGCAGGAAAGATCAAAATGAAAGGGTTGATGGTGATCATGATGATGATGGTAGCTACACGAATGGTAGCAAGGTACAAGGTAGAAACAGAATACATAGCTTTAAATTCGGTGAGAACAAAATTCATGTTGCTAACAGCTGAAGAAGCTAGAAAGTGTAGAGATGATGCTCTAGGGAATTGTACCTCGTTAAGCCCTATCTATATAACTGGTAACCGCAAAATGTGCACACTAGAATTGTTTGAAGGGAAGAGAGAAGGAATTAAGAGAACCTGCCAAGTGGAGGTATTAGCAAACACGGCATTACCACAAGCTATCAGTGTTTCAGACGGGGTGTGGGCAGTAGTCACACAGAAACCTATCAGCTTGACTAGGGTGTGTGGGGGAGAGTCCACAAGGACATTAAGAGTAAGGCCACCATTATCCCTGTTAAAGTTACCCATGGGATGTTCGGCATTTGGGATATCTATGTCCTTACCCACCATATTACCAGGAAGAAGAAAGATATGAAGAGAAAGATTCAATCATAGAAATGATTCGCAGAGGCTTAGTCAATTGTACAGAATTATGGGAGCCAATAGTGAAGGGATTCTCCAATGTTACCTTGAATAAAATGCCAGAACTAATGAAGCCGATAGAAAAGATCGATATGGATCAATTGAGGGACAAGTTAAGTGCGTTGGGAAATGAAGGTATAGCTTGGTAAGGCGATGAGCAGATCGCGATAAGTTGGTCAATAGTGATGGGTACATTCATAGTTATAACCATCGAGGGTATAGTAGTATGGAAGATTAAGAGTAGGAGGAGATTAACGAACGACAATCCAATGGGCATGCAGCAACTCGAGAGGGAGATGCCGAGCAGTGTTCCTTACTCATACAGAATCGGCGAAGAAATTGCAGGAAGACCAGCGGAGGAGGCTGGCGTGAGACCGCCATGTGTGGCGGAAAAACCTACCAAGCGTAGAGGAAAACATTGACCAAGAACAAGCCATAGTAACCACATCTGCACCCACAGGCACACGCACACATTACATTACATATAGAATAGAGGAACTTGAAAAAGAACATTATATTGCATGTAGAAAAGAACTTGAAAGAGAACATTACATTTGCATGAAGAACAGAAGAAGATGAAAAAGAACATTACATTGCATGTAGAACAGAAGAACTTGAAAGAGAACATTACATTTGCATGTAGAACAGAAGAAGATGAAAAAGAACATTACATTGCAAGTAGAACAGAAGAAATTGAAAGAGAACATATCATTTGCATGTAGAACAGAAGATGAAAAAGAACATTACATTGCAAGTAGACCAGAAGAAGATGAAGATGAAGCAAAGATTGGAATAATACAATTGGAGGAAAGCGATCTAATTATAATTAAGGAGTAAAATATAGAAAGGCGAAAGTTTCGAGAATATTTTGCCGGATTACAGGATGTAACTGAAAAGCCTCATGAGATTAATGGAAGATGCACACATTAAGGTTATTTTCTTACAAATTCATCTGAAAACAATAGATGAATCAATGAATGGAATAATACAATTGGAGAAAAGCGATCTAATTATAATTAAGCAGTAAAATAGAGAAACGTGAAAGTTTCGAGAATATTTTGCCTGATTACAGGATGTAACTGAATAGCATCATGAGATTAATGGAAGATGCATACATTAACGTTATTTTCCCACAATTTCATCTGAAAACAATGGATGAAGCAATGAACGGAATATTACAATTGAAGTAAAGCGATCTAATTATAATTAAGGAGTAAAATAGAGAAACTCGAAAGTTTCGAGAATATTTTGTCGGATTGCAGAAATGTAAGTGAATAGCCTCCCGAGATTAATGGAAGATGCATACATTAAGGTTATTTTCACAAAATTTCATCTGAAAACAATACATGAAGAAATAAATGGAATAATACAATTGGAGAAATGTTATCTAATTACAATAAAGGAGTAAAATAGAGAAACGCGAAAGTTTCGAGCATATATTGCCGGATTAAAGGATGTAAGTGAATAGCCTCCTGAGATTAATGGAAGATGCATACCTTAAGGTGATTTTCCCACAATTTCATCTGAAAACAATAGATGAATCAATGAATGGAATAATACAATTGGAGAAAAGCGATCTAATTATAATTAAGGAGTAAAATAGAGAAACGGGAAAGTTTCGAGAATATTTTTCCGGATTATAGGATGTAATTGAATAGGGTCATGAGATTAATGGAAGATGCAAACATTAAGGTTATGTTCCCACAATTTCATCTGAAAACAATGGATGAAGCAAAGAACGGAATATTACAATTGGAGTAAAGCGATCTAAATATAATTAAGGAGTAAAATAGAGAAACGGGAAAGTTTCGAGAATATTTTGCCGGATTGCAGAAATGTAAGTGAATAGACTCCGGAGATTAATGGAAGATGCATACATTAAGGTTATTTCCCACAATTTCATCTGAAAACAATAGATTAATCAATGAATGGAATAATACAATTGGAGAAAAGCGATCTAATTATAATTAAGGGGTAAAATAGAGAAACGCGAAAGTTTCGAGAATATTTTGCCGGATTACAGGATGTAACTGAATAGCCTCTTAATTTAATGGAAGATGCACACATTAAGGTTATTTTCTTTCAATTTCATCTGAAAACAATAGATGAATCAATGACTGGAATAATACATTTGGAGAAATGTGATCTAATTACAATAAAGGAGTAAAACAGAAAAGCGAATTTTTCGTGAAAATTTTGCAGGATTACAGGATGAAACTGAATAGACTCCTCAGATTAATGGAAGATGCACAAGTTAAGGTTATTTTCTCACAATTTCCTCTGAAAACAATCGATGAACCAATGAATGGAATAATACAATTGGATAAAAGCGATCTAATTATAATTAAGCAGTAAAATAGAGAAACGCGAATGTTTTGAGAATATTTTGCCGGATTACAGAATGAAACTGAATAGCCACCTCAGATTAATGGACGATGCACACATTAAGGTTATTTTCTTACAATTTCCTCTGAAAACAATACATGAACGAATGAATGGAATAATACAATTCGAGAAAAGCGGTCTAATTATAAGTAAGCAGTAAAATAGAGAAACGCGAAAGTTTCGAGAATATTTTGACGGATTACAGGATGTAACTGAATAGCCTCCTGAGATTAATGGAAGATGCACATGTTAAGGTTATTTTTTTACAATTTCATCTGAAAACAATAGCTGAATTAATGAATGGAATAATACAATTGGAGAAAAGCAAACAAATTATAATTAAGGAGTAAAATAGAGAAACGCAAAAGTTTCGAGAATATTTTGCCGGATTGTAGGATGTAACTTATTAGCCTCCTGAGATTAATGGAAGATGCACACATTAAGGTTATTATCTTACAATTTCATCTGAAAACAATTGATTAATCAGTGAATGGAATAATAAAATTGGAGAAAAGCGATCTAATTATAATTAAGGGGTAAAATAGAGAAACGCGAAAGTTTCGAGAATATTTTGCCGGATTACAGGATGTAAATGAATAGCCTCCTGAGATTAATGGAATATGCACACATTAAGGTAATTTTCTTACAATTTCATCTAAAAAAAATTGATGAATCAGTGAATGGAATAATAATATTGGAGAAAAGCGATCTAATTATAATTAAGGGGTAAAATAGAGAAACGCTAAAGTTTCGAGAATATTTTGCCGGATTAGAGGATGTAACTGAATAGCCTCCTGAGATTAATGGAAGATGCACTCATTAAGTTTATTTTCTTACTATTTCATCTGAAAACAATTTATGAATGAATGACTGGTATAATAAAATTGGAGAAAAGTGATCTAATTCTAATTAAGGGGTAAAATAGAGAAACGCGAAAGTTTCGAGAATATTTTGCCGGATTACACGATGTAACTGAATAGCCTCCTGAGATTAATGGAAGATGCACACATTAAGGTTATTTTCTTAAAATTTCATCATAAAACTATTGATGAATCAGTGAATGGAATAATAAAATTGGAGAAAAGCGATCTAATTATAATTAAGGGGTAAAATAGAGAAACCCGAAAGTTTCGAGAATATTTTGCCGAATTACAGGATGTAACTGAATAGCCTCCAGAGATTAATGGAAGATGCACACATTCAGGTTATTTTCTTACAATTTCATCTGAAATCAATTGATTAATCAGTGAATGGATTAATAAAATTTGAGAAAATCGATCTAATTATAATTAAGGGTTAAAAAAGAGAAACGCGAAAGTTTTGAGAATATTTTGCCGGATTAGAGGATGTAACTGAATAGCCTCCTGAGATTAATGGAAGATGCACTCATTAAGTTTATTTTCTTACAATTTCATCTGAAAACAATTGATGAATCAGTGAATGGAATAATAAAATTGGAGAAAAGCGATCTAATTATTATTAAGTGGTAAAATAGAGACACCCGAATGTTTCGAGAAATTTTGCCGGATTACAGGATGTAACTGAATAGCCACCTGAGATTAATTGAAGATGCACACATTAAGGTTATTTTCTTACAATTTCATCTGAAAATATTTGATGAATCAGTGAATGGATTAATACAATTGGAGAAAAGCGATCTAATTATTATTAAGTGGTAAAATAGAGACACCCGAATGTTTCGAGAATATTTTGCCGGATTACAGGATGTAACTGAATAGCCTCCTGAGATTAATGGAAGATGCACACATTAAGGTTATTTTCTTAAAATTTCATCTGAAAATAATTGATGAGTCAATGAATGGAATAATACAATTGGAGAAAAGCGATCTAATAATAATTAAGGGCTAAAATACAGAAACGCGAAAGTTTTGAGAATATTTTGCCGGATTGCAGGATATAAATGAATAGCCTCCTCAGATTAATGGAAGACACACACATTAAGGTTATTTTCTTACAATTTCATCTGAAAACAATTGATGAATCATTGAATGGTATAATAAAATTGGAGAGAAGCGATCTATTAATAATTAAGAGGTAAAATAGAGAAACTGAAAAAATCGTGAATATTTTACCGGATTAGAGGATGTAACTGAAAAGCCACCTGATATTAATGGAAGATGCAGACATTAAGGTTATTTTCTTACAATTTCATCTGAAAACAATTGATGAATCAGTGAATGGAATCATACAATTGGCGAAAATCGATCTAATTATAATTAAGGGGTAAAATATGAGAAACGCGAAAGTTTCGAGAATATTTTCCCGGATTACAGGATGTAACTGAATAGCCTCCTGAGATTAATGGAAGATGCACACATTAAGGTTATTTTCTTACAATTTCATCTGAAAACAATTGATGTATCAGTGAATTGATTAATAAAATTGGAGAAAAGAGATATAATTATAATTAAGGGGTAAAATAGAGAAACACGAAAGTTTCGAGAATATTTTGCCGGATGACAGGATGTAACTGAGTAGCCTACTGAGATTAATGGAAGTCACACATTAAGTTTATTTTCTTACAATTTCATCTGAAAACAATTGATGAATCAATGAATGGGATAATAAAATTGGAGAAAAGCGATCTAATTATAATTAAGGGGTAAAATAGAGAAACGCGAAAGTTTCGAGAATATTTTGCCAGATTACTGGATATAACTGAATAAAACACCTGAGATTGATGGAAGATGCACACATTGAAGTTATTTTCTTTCTATTTCATCTGAAAACAATTGATGAATCAGTGAATGGAATTATAAAATTAGGGAAAAGTGAACGAATTATAATTAAAGGGTAAAATAGAGAAAGGCGAAAGTTTCGAGGATATTTTGCCATATTACAGGATGTAACTTAAAAGCCTCCTGAGATCAATGGAAGATGCACTCATCAAGGTTATTTTCTTACAATTTCATCTGAAAACAATTGATGAATCAGTGAATGGAATCATACAATTGGAGAAAATCGATCTAATTATAATTAAGGGGTAAAATAGAGAAACGCGAAAGTTTCGAGAATATTTTGCCGGATTAAAAGATATAACTGAATAGCCTCCTGAGAATAATGGAAGATGCACACATTAATGTTATTTCTTACAATTTCACCTGAAAACAATTGATGAATCAGTGAATGGAATAATAATATTGGTGAAAAGCGATCTAATTATAATTATAGGGGTAAAATAGAGAAACACAAAAGTTTCGAGCATATTTTGCCGGATTACACGATGTAACTGAATAGCCTACTGAGATTAATGGAAGATGCACACATTAAGATTATTCTCTTAAAATTTCTTCTGAAAACAATTGATGAATCAGTGAATGGAATAATAAAATTGGAGAAAAGCGATCTAATTATAATTAAGGGGTAAAATAGAAAATCGCGAAAGTTTCGAGAATATTTTACCGGATTACAAGATATAACTGAATAGCCTCCTGAGAATAAAGGTAGATGCACACATTAAGGTTATTTTCTTAAAATTTCATCTGAAAACAATTGATGAATCAGTGAATGGAATAATAACTTTGGAGAAAAGCGATCTAATTATAATTATAGTTGTAAAATAGAGAAACGCATAAGTTTCGAGAATATTTTGCCAGATTACAGGATGTAACTGAATAGCCTCCTGAGATTAATGGAAGATGCACACATTAAGTTTATTTTCTTACAATTTCATCTGAAAACAATTGATGAATCAGTGAATGGAATAATAAAATTGGAGAAAAAAGATCTAATTATAATTAAGGGGTAAAAATGGAGAAACGCGAAAGTTTCGAGAATATTTTTCCGGATTCCAGGATGTAACTGAATAGCCTCCTGAGATTAATAGAATATCTAATCAGAAAGTTTATTTTCTTACAATTTCATCTGAAAACAATTGATAAATCAGTGAATGGAATAATAAAATTGGAGAAAATCGATCTAATTATAATTAAGTGTTAAATAGTGAAACGCTAAATTTTCGAGAATATTTTGCCGGATTACAGGATGTAACTGAATAGACTCCTAGGATTAATGAAAGATGCACACATTAAGGTTATTTTCTTACAATTTCATCTGAAAACAATTGATGAATAAATGAATGGAATAATAAAATTGGTGAAAAGCGATCTAATTATAATTAAGGTGTAAAATAGAGAAACGCGAGAGTTTCGAGAATATTTTGCCGTATTACAGGATGTAACTGAATAGCCCCCTGTGATTAAAGCAAGATGCACACATTAAGGTTATTTTCTTATAATTTCATCCGAAAAAATTGATGTATCATTGAATGGAATAATAAAATTGGAGAAAAGCGATCTAATTATAATTAAGTGTTAAAATAGAGAAACGCAAAAGTTTCGAGAATATTTTGCCGGATTACAGGATGTAACTGAATAGCCTCCTGAGATTAATGGAAAATGCACACATTAAGGTTATTTCCTTACAATTTCATCTGAAAACAATTGATGAATCAATGAATGGAATAATAAAATTGGAGAAAAGCGATCTAATTATAATTAAGGGGTAAAATAGAGAAACTCGAAAGTTGCGAGAATATGTTACCGGATTACAGGATGTAACTGAATAGCCTCCTGAGATTAATGGAATATGCAAATATTAAAGTTATTTTCTTACAATTACATCTGAAAAAAATTGATGAATCACTGAATGGAATAATAAAATTGGAGAAAAGCGATCTAATTATAATTAAGTGGTAAAATAGAGAAGCGCGTAAGTTTCGAGAATATTTTGCCGGATTACAGGATATAACTGAATAGCCTCCTGGGATTAATGGAAGATGCACTTATTAAGGTTATTTTCTTACAATTTCATCTGAAAACAATTGATTAATCAGTGAATGGAATAATAAAATTGGAGAAAAGCGATCTAATTATAATTAAGGTGTAAAATAGAGAAACGCGAGAGTTTCGAGAATATTTTGCCGTATTACAGGATGTAACTGAATAGCCCCCTGTGATTAAAGCAAGATGCACACATTAAGGTTATTTTCTTATAATTTCATCCGAAAAAATTGATGTATCATTGAATGGAATAATAAAATTGGAGAAAAGCGATCTAATTATAATTAAGTGTTAAAATAGAGAAACGCAAAAGTTTCGAGAATATTTTGCCGGATTACAGGATGTAACTGAATAGCCTCCTGAGATTAATGGAAAATGCACACATTAAGGTTATTTCCTTACAATTTCATCTGAAAACAATTGATGAATCAATGAATGGAATAATAAAATTGGAGAAAAGCGATCTAATTATAATTAAGGGGTAAAATAGAGAAACTCGAAAGTTGCGAGAATATGTTACCGGATTACAGGATGTAACTGAATAGCCTCCTGAGATTAATGGAATATGCAAATATTAAAGTTATTTTCTTACAATTACATCTGAAAAAAATTGATGAATCACTGAATGGAATAATAAAATTGGAGAAAAGCGATCTAATTATAATTAAGTGGTAAAATAGAGAAGCGCGTAAGTTTCGAGAATATTTTGCCGGATTACAGGATATAACTGAATAGCCTCCTGGGATTAATGGAAGATGCACTTATTAAGGTTATTTTCTTACAATTTCATCTGAAAACAATTGATTAATCAGTGAATGGAATAATAAAATTGGAGAAAAGCGATCTAATTATAATTAAGGGGTAAAATAGAGAAAAGCAAAAGTTTCGTGAATATTTTGCCGGATTACAGGATGTAACAGAATAGCCTCCTGTGATTAATGGAAGATGCACACATTAAGTTTATTTTCTTACAATTTCATCTGAAAACAATTGATGAATCAGTGAATGGAATAATAAAATTGGAGAAAGGCGATCTAATTATAATTAAGGGTTAAAAATAGAGAAACGCGAAAGTTTCGATAATATTCTGCCGGATTGCAGGATATAACGTAATAGCCTCCTGAGATTAATGGAAGATGCACACATTATGGTTATTTTATTAATATTTAATCTGAAAAACTAGATGAATCAATGAACGGTATAATAAAATTGGAGAGAAGCGATCTAATTATAATTAAGTGGTAAAATAGTGAAACGCGAAAGTTTCGAGAATATTTTGCTGGATTCCAGCATGTAACTGAATAGCCTTCTGAGATTAATGGAAGATGCACACATGAAGGTTATTTTCTTACAATTTCATCTGAAAACAATTGAGGAATCAGTGAATGGGATAATCAAATTGGAGAAAAGCGATCTAATTATAATTAAGGGGTAAAATAGAGAAACGCGAAAGTTTCGAGAATATTTTGCCGGATTACAGGATGTAACTGAAAGCTTCCTGAGATTAATGGAAGATGGACACATTAAGGTTATTTTCTTAATATTTCATCTGAAACAATTGATGAATCAATGAATGGAATAATAAAATTGGATAAAATCGATCTAAATATAATTAAGGAATAAAATAGGGAAACGCGGAAGTTTCGAGAATATCTTGCCGGATTACAAGATTTAACTCAATAGCCTCCGGTGATTAATGGAAGATGCACACATTAAGGTTATTTTCTTACAATTTCATCTGAAAACAATTGATGAATCAATCAATGGATTAAAACTATTGTAGAAAAGCGATCTAATTCTAATTCAGGTGTAAAATTGAGAAACGCGAAAGTTTCGAGATTATTTTGCCGGATTACAGGATGTAACTGAGGCCTCCTGAGATTAATGGAAGATGCACACATCAAGGTTATTTTCTTACAATTTCATCTGAAAACAATTGATGAATCAGTGAATGGAATCATACAATTAGAGAAAATCGATCTAATTATAATTAAGGGATAAAATATCAGAAACGCGAAAGTTATGAGAATATTTTTTCCGGATTACAGGATATAACTAAATGGCCTCCTGAGATTAATGGAAGATGCACACATTAAGTTTATTTTCTTACAATTTCATCTGAAAACAACTGGTGAATCAGTGAATGGAATAATAATATTGGAGAAAATGACCTAATTATAATTAGGGGGTAAAATATTGAAAAAACGAAAGTTTCGAGAATATTTTGCCGGATTACAGGATGTAACTGAGTAGCCTACTGACATTAATAGAAGTCACACATTAAGTTTATATTCTTGCAATTTCATCTGAAAACAACTGGTGAATCAGTGAATGGAATAATAAAATTGGAGAAAAGCGATCTAATTATAATTATGGGGTAAAATAGAGAAACGCGAAAGTTTCGAGAATATTTTGCCAGATTACAGGATATAACTGAATAGAACACCTGAGATTATATGGAAGATGCACACATTAAGGTTATTTTCTGACAATTTCATCTGAAAACTATTGATGAATCAATGAATGGAATAATACAATTGGAGAAAATCGATCTAATTATAATTAAGGGGTAAAATAGGGAAACGCTAAAGTTTCGAGAATATTTTGCCGGAGTACAGGATGTAACTGAATAGCCTCCTGAGATTAATGGAAGATGCACACATTAAGGTTATTTTCTTACAAATTCATCTGAAAACAATTGATGAATTCGTGAATGGAATAATAATTTTGGAGAAAAGGGATCTAATTATAATTATGGGGTAAAATAGAGAAACGCTAAAGTTTCGAGAATATTTTGCCGCATTACAGGATGTAACTGAAAAGCCTCCTGTGATTAATGGAAGATGCACACATTAAGGTTATATTCTTACAATTTCATCTGAAAACAATTGATGTATCAGTGAATGGAATAATAAAATTTGAGAAAAGCGATCTAATTATAATTAAGGGTTAAAATAGAGAAACGCGAAAGTTTCGAGAATAGTTTGCCGGTTTACAGTAGATAACTGAACAGCCTCCTGAGATTAATTGAAGATGCACTCATTAAGGTTATTTTCTTACAATTTCATCAGAAAACAATTGATGAATCAGTTAATGGAATAATAAAATTGGAGAACAGCGATGTAATTCTAATTGAGGGGTAAAATAGAGAAACCCGAAAGTTGCGAGTATATTTTGACGGATTACAGGATGTAACTGTATAGCCGCCTGAGATTAATGGAAGATGCGCACATTAAGGTTATTTTCTTACAATTTCATCTGAAAACTATTGATGAATCAGTGAATGGAATAATAAAATTTGAGAAAAACGATCTAATTTTAATTAAGGGGTAAAATAGAGAAACCTGAAATTTTCGAGTATATTTTGCCGGATTACAGGATGTAACTGAAAAGCCTCCTGAGATTAATGGATGATGCACACATTAAGGTAATTTTCTGACAATTTCTTCTGAATAAAAGTGATGAATCAATGAATGGAATAATAAAATTGCAGAAAAACGATCTAATTATAATTAATGTGTAAAATAGAGAAACGCGAAAGTTTCGAGAATATTTTGCCGGATTACAGGATGTAACTGAATAGCCTCCTGTGATTAATGGAAGATGCACACATTAAGGTTATTTTCTTACAATTTCGTCTGAAAACATTTGATGAATCAGTGAATGGAATAATAAAATTGTTGAAAACGATGTAATTATAATCTAGGAGTAAAATAGAAAAACGCGAAAGTTTCGAGAATATTTTGCCGGATTACAGGATATAACTGAATAGCGTTTTGAGATTAATGGAAGATGCACACGTTAAGGTTATTTTCTTACAATTTCATCTGAAAACAATTGATGAATCAGTGAATGGAATAATAAAATTGGAGAAAAGCCATCTAATTTTAATTAAGGGGTAAAATAGAGAAACGCGAATGTTTCGAGTATATATTTCCGGATTACAGGATGTAACTGAATAGCCTCCTGATATTAATGGAAGTGCAGACATTAAGCTTATTTTCTTACTATTTCATCTGAAAACAATAGATGAATCTGTGAATGGAATAATAAAATTTGAGAAAACGATCAAATTTTAATTAAGGGGTATAATATAGAAACGCGAAAGTTTCGAGAATAATTTGCCGGGTTACAGGATTTAACTGAATAGCCTCCTGAGATTAATGGAAGATGCACACATTAAGGTTACTTTCTTACAATTTCATCTGAAAACAATTGTTGAATCAGTGAATGGAATAATAAAATTGGAGAAAAGCGATCTAATTATAATTAAGGGATAAAATGAGAAACGCGAAACTTTCGAGATATTTTGCGGATTACAGGATATAACTGAATAGCCTCCTGAGATTAATGGAAGATGCACACATTAAGGTTATTTTCTTACAAATTCATCTGAAAACAATTGATGAATTCGTGAATGGAATAATAATTTTGGAGAAAAGGGATCTAATTATAATTATGGGGTAAAATAGAGAAACGCTAAAGTTTCGAGAATATTTTGCCGCATTACAGGATGTAACTGAAAAGCCTCCTGTGATTAATGGAAGATGCACACATTAAGGTTATATTCTTACAATTTCATCTGAAAACAATTGATGTATCAGTGAATGGAATAATAAAATTTGAGAAAAGCGATCTAATTATAATTAAGGGTTAAAATAGAGAAACGCGAAAGTTTCGAGAATAGTTTGCCGGATTACAGTAGATAACTGAACAGCCTCCTGAGATTAATTGAAGATGCACTCATTAAGGTTATTTTCTTACAATTTCATCAGAAAACAATTGATGAATCAGTTAATGGAATAATAAAATTGGAGAACAGCGATGTAATTCTAATTGAGGGGTAAAATAGAGAAACCCGAAAGTTGCGAGTATATTTTGACGGATTACAGGATGTAACTGTATAGCCGCCTGAGATTAATGGAAGATGCGCACATTAAGGTTATTTTCTTACAATTTCATCTGAAAACTATTGATGAATCAGTGAATGGAATAATAAAATTTGAGAAAAACGATCTAATTTTAATTAAGGGGTAAAATAGAGAAACCTGAAATTTTCGAGTATATTTTGCCGGATTACAGGATGTAACTGAAAAGCCTCCTGAGATTAATGGATGATGCACACATTAAGGTAATTTTCTGACAATTTCTTCTGAATAAAAGTGATGAATCAATGAATGGAATAATAAAATTGCAGAAAAACGATCTAATTATAATTAATGTGTAAAATAGAGAAACGCGAAAGTTTCGAGAATATTTTGCCGGATTACAGGATGTAACTGAATAGCCTCCTGTGATTAATGGAAGATGCACACATTAAGGTTATTTTCTTACAATTTCGTCTGAAAACATTTGATGAATCAGTGAATGGAATAATAAAATTGTTGAAAACGATGTAATTATAATCTAGGAGTAAAATAGAAAAACGCGAAAGTTTCGAGAATATTTTGCCGGATTACAGGATATAACTGAATAGCGTTTTGAGATTAATGGAAGATGCACACGTTAAGGTTATTTTCTTACAATTTCATCTGAAAACAATTGATGAATCAGTGAATGGAATAATAAAATTGGAGAAAAGCCATCTAATTTTAATTAAGGGGTAAAATAGAGAAACGCGAATGTTTCGAGTATATATTTCCGGATTACAGGATGTAACTGAATAGCCTCCTGATATTAATGGAAGTGCAGACATTAAGCTTATTTTCTTACTATTTCATCTGAAAACAATAGATGAATCTGTGAATGGAATAATAAAATTTGAGAAAACGATCAAATTTTAATTAAGGGGTATAATATAGAAACGCGAAAGTTTCGAGAATAATTTGCCGGGTTACAGGATTTAACTGAATAGCCTCCTGAGATTAATGGAAGATGCACACATTAAGGTTACTTTCTTACAATTTCATCTGAAAACAATTGTTGAATCAGTGAATGGAATAATAAAATTGGAGAAAAGCGATCTAATTATAATTAAGGGATAAAATGAGAAACGCGAAACTTTCGAGATATTTTGCGGATTACAGGATATAACTGAATAGCCTCCTGAGATTAATGGAAGATGCACACATTAAGGTTATTTTCTTACAATTTCATCTGTAATCAATTGATGAATCAGTGAATGGCATAATAAAATTGGAGAAAAGCTAACTGTTGATTATTAGCTAGTTTGCCAGTGGTTTAGCACACAAGTAGGCAAATTTAGCCGAAGCAAAACTGACTTGAGTCATTTATGGAGAAATATATAGCTGAATAAAGACCCCTCATGCAAATGTATTGGGAAGGTCCATTCTAGCAAAATGGACCAACCCAACTTGTGTATTAGGCGCTCTCCTATAATATAAGTTAAAATCAGCTGGCTTGCCTTTACAAGGAAATAGAAGGAGGCAGCCATGTTGGCAGGTAAGTCACTTGACTTCTACATCTCCCTCCTCTTCCCAATCACGTGATCAAGATAAACACTCAGTTGTGGAGCAAGCTGAGGTAAAAAGTAATCCAACCTTGAGGAAGAGAACTATTTATGGTGCAATGGAGCATCTCATTGTGCTAAAGTGGGATAGTCCATTGCTTGGGCTGTGATTGGCTGCTGGTACCTGAGTGGAGGTATTTCTATATAAATACCAGCTTGATTCATCAGTTAGTTTGCAGGGTTTGTATTAAGTTCATCCCCTGGTGTGTTGTTGTTTTCGTGCACTCGCTAGTTACATACATATACCCCCCAGGTGTCTTGTTTCATTCTTGGGTGGGTTGGACTAGCAGTTGGAAAAAGTACCGATAAGTGTTTAAAGTTTTTCATTTTTGTTTCAAAGCTATTCTTTTTTTTTTAGTTGATTTGCATTTAATTTTTTGTTTATTTGTATCCGTGTTTATTTTTTGTTATTTTTTTACCTTTTGTTTCCCTCCTCACTGTTTTTTGTTTGTTTGCTTTGGTTGCACTTTTGTTTAAATTTATCCTTTTGTTGTCCACCGTTTTCTTTATTCATTTTATGTTTGTTTAAAAAACTAAAAAAAGACATTCGTTCTATCGTGGTGGTCGTCGCAGGCCGCCATGAATGAGAACGAGAAAAAGATAACACCGCCGGTGTCGGTGGAAAATTCAGCCTGGTCTGAGAATAGGCCAAGGCCAAAAAAAGATGCAGACTATTATGAGGCCCAAAGAAAAACGTACGAGGGGTCGTTCAAGGAGAACGAGTTCTTAACGATTCCCGGGGCCCTTGAAGCAGTGGAAACCAGAACTATCTCCCTGCTAACATCAGATAGCAAAAGTAGAAAGCTGACAGGAGTCAGCAGAGAGACTATGGAGGAGGTCCTCAAGACCTTAAAAATATTTCCCAAAGTACTGGCAAGGAGGTCAAATGCCTTATGGGACCTTCTCCTACCAACGGAACAAGAGGCCAAGCAGCTGGCAGGCAGCATACTAATATCAAAAAACTTAAAGCTGCAAACTGAATATATGGGCACCCGTAGGACGAAAATAACAGTTCACGGCGTGCCTGTAGACATCCCAAATGACAGGATGGGTGCCTTCTTCGCCCAATACGGGAAGGTCGAAGAGGTGAAGGCAATAGTGGGCAAATCCGGAATTGCCACCGGTGATGTCGAATTGCAGGTGACTCTTAACCAGGAAGAGTTCAGAAGAGTCCCCAACATCCTGGTCTGCAGGAAGAGGAGGATGTGGGTCGTTGTGGAGGGCAGGCGGCCGAATTGCTGGGTGTGCGGTATCTCGGGACACATGGCAAGGGAGTGCCCGACAAAAAAGCCCCAACCGGTGATCCAGCCCACTACCGAAGGTACAGACGCCAAAAAAACGGCAGAAGCCAAAAGCGCTGAGGGCGCCTGGAAGGAGGTGGCAAGTGGAAAGAAGGGGAAGAGTGCATCAGCTCCCCCGCAAAAGAGTGCACCAGCTCCCCCCCAAAACGAGAAGCAGCAGCAACCACCACCAAAGCAACTGGCAGAAAAACAGCAGAAGAAGGAGGGGGGAAAACCAGAAGGGACGGAAAAACAGTCGCCCAAGAAGCAACAACAAAAGACGCAACAGCAGCAACCTCAGGCGGAGGAAGGCATGGAGGTCGACAAAATGCCTCCCCCTAGAACACCCTCTCTAAAGAGAAGCAGGGAAGAGGAGGAGGAGGGGGAAGTAGATGCGGAAAAAAATAGACATTCGGGGCGTAGTAGGAAGGAGGAGGGCATGGAAAAAACCAGGTCCACTTCCACTCCTGCTAACCCCAAAGAAACAGTGGAGGCCCCCAAAAGTAGGAGTCTCCCCCCTTCCCCGTCGCGTGCCTCGCGGGCACCGTCCCCTTCTCCCTCAAACACTTCCCGGGGTTCGTCCCCACAGCGATTGTCCGATCCCCAGCCCCAGGATTCCAAAACAACCAAGAAGAAAAAGAAAAAACTCTTCGCGGGGCCGGAAGACATTTGTAAGGTAGAGGGGGAAGAGCATAAAAAGAGCCAGTCCGGCCGAAAAAGGGTCCAACTAGGACTTTTGTATAAGAAAGTCTCGGTAGGGGGGAAATCAGTGGAAGATCCCCGCAACTTTCCGGGTGCCCCGGGGGTGCTTACATGCATAAGGGATACCGGTGGCCCGTTAAAGGTATGGAGTCACATAACGGAGGCAAAAGAAGCCTTCAACAACATCAGAATGGCGGAAATTGATTCCCCATACCTAAGAAAAATGCGCCAATACTGTGCTGGGAGGGTCCCTGTTATTCTCCACCCCTCACTATATAGGTGCCTTAAATTAATGTACCCCACGGACGTCGGCGGGATTGTCCTAGATGGACATATGACGTCAGAGCTAGGTGTAGGGAGCCTAGGACATTCCGTCGGGGTCCTAACTGACTCAGATTTCCTCCCCGTATGTGAGTAGGTTAATTCTGTCTCTTATTTTACAGGTCTTAGAAGATGTCAACCAAGATAGCGACTCTGAATGTGAAGGGCTTAAGGGATCGGGGTAAGGCTGCCCGCCTGCTCCGGGACCTTCTGTCCCTGGATGTGGATGTTGCCGCGATCGAGGAGACCCACTTTGTTTGCAGTTCCGATGCGTGTGTGCTGGACGATGACTTTGTCGTCTATTCAGCATATGGGGACCGGTTTGCCAGAGGGGTTTCTTTGCTTGTCAGACGGACTCTTGATGCGAAGGTGGACCTTGTGCATACCGATGCCGAGGGCCGGTTGATCGTGGCCGATATTGCCGTGAAAAGTGGTTCGTTCCGAGTCGTTGCGGTTTATGCGCCCAACGACCGGGAGGAGCGGGTCTCGTTTTTTCGGCGGTTGGGGCCGTTCCTAGTGGATTCAACGCGCCTAGTTTTAATGGGGGACTGGAATGCCATCCTGGACCCCAAGTTAGACAGGGGGCGGGGAGCTAGCGGGAGAAGGGGCGATCGTAGCCTGGTTGATCTGATCGACGATTATGGTCTCGTCGATAGATACCGGGTCGATCATCCCGGGGGGAAAATGTGGACGTGGGCTCTTAATTGGCCTTTTGACAAGGTAGTTAGCTACCTTGACAGAATGTTAGTTAGAAGAGCCGACATAGATCTACTAGATTGCCCTACGTTCCACTGGGTAGGCTACACGGACCACAAACTCGTTTGTGCCCGGGTGGCGTTAGACCATAGGCCTAGAATGGCTGGGTACTGGAAGTTCAATCTGTCCTTACTGGACAGGGAGGACTTTCGGGAACAGCTAATTAGACTAGTGCAGCGGGAGCTAGTGGGGGCGGTTATCGGGAATAAGTGGTGGGAACGCCTTAAGTGTAGGATTAGGTCCTTCACCACTGATTTCAGCAAACGGCTCGCTCTAGATAGAGCTGATAAGGTGAAGACACTCAAGTCTAGTTATTCCCGGGCGGTGGCTGGGGGGGATCCCCTAGAGATAGCCTTAGCTAAGGAGGCCCTGGATCGTTCGAATAGCGAGCGGTACATGGGCCAGGTAATTAGACATAAGTTAAGCAAGATGTCTTCCGAAGCTGTGAATTTGGGCGCAGATCTGCGCAGGGAAGAGGTCCGTCGAGGTGGCGATCGTTACATTCGTGAAGTCGAATCCCCGGAGGGGCGTACTCTTCGGGCCACTGACGACATGTGCGAGGCGTTTCGGCGCCATTTCGAGAGCCGGTTTACCAAGGAGCCTGGTCTCCGTGAGGAGGAGTTTCGTAGCTATTTGGCTGACTTTCCTCGGCTTTTGCCGACTGAAGCGGCTAGCTGCGAGGGAGAGATCACGGAGGGCGAAGTCTACGCGGTTTTGAAGAAGGTCGGCAGAGGCAAGTCGCCCGGTCTGGATGGTTTGCCCTATGAATTGTACTTGAGGCTGTCGCACATCTTTGTTCCGATTTTGACTGCAGTGTTCAACAACTGGTTTCGGTCGGGGTCCATCCCCAATCGGATCACCAGGGGCGTGATCACTCTGTTGAAAAAGGGCAAAGGTGGTGGGGGGAAACTAGATGACTACAGGCCCATAACTCTGCTAAACACAGAGTTAAAGATTATGGCCAAGATCCTGCAGGAGCGTTTGCAGTCAGTTGCCGAGTCTCTGTTGGGACCTGAGCAGACTTGTTCTGTGAGGGGCCGAACAATTCAGAGCAACCTGCATCTGATCCGCACGATCATAGAGGGTGTAAAAGACGACGAGCAAGCCGCGCTGATCAATTTGGATCAGTCCAAGGCATTTGATAGGGTCGACCATCGCTACCTTGCTACTGTCCTGCAGGCCGCTGGATTCGCACCCAACTTCTGCCGCTGGATTAGCCTCCTGTATCGCTCCCCCAGTGCTGTGGTACAGGTGAACGGAAGGTTGTCGGACGCGTTCGTGCTGTCTAGGTCGGTTCGTCAGGGTTGTCCGCTGTCGCCTCTCCTTTATGCTTTGGCGTTGGAGCCTCTCCTTCGCCGGCTGAAGGACGAGACCGGCAGTCCGGCCCTACGCGGAATCGCCGTTCCTGGAGGGGCTCGAGCCAGGGTTTCCGCGTACGCCGATGACGTATCTGCTTTCGTGTCGTCCCGGGACGATATCGAGGCGGTACAGAAGGCGCTTGACCGGTACGAGAAGGTGACAGGGGCCAAGATAAACCGCGACAAGTCTTCCGGCTTGCGGTTAGGTGCCTGGAAGGGGGTCGCTCTTCCGGGCCGCTTCGGTTGGACGGATGGACCTGTCCGCATTCTTGGAGTGTGGTTTGGACCGGACCTCCAGCTGGAGAAGAATTGGTCTGAAGTACTTGCAAAGGTCGGTTCTGCCGGCAAGACTTGGAATCGACGGCGGTTGTCCGTGAAGGGCAGGGCGGAGGTGTGTGTTACATACATTTTCCCCCTGATTCTTTATCGATTGTCTGTACTTCCTCTCTGTGGGACCCATTGGAAGGCGCTCGAGCGATCGCTATCCTCCATTTTATGGAGGGGACGCGTGAACAGGGTCGACAGACGAGTCTGCACTAAACGTCCGTGTCATGGGGGGCTGGGAATGCCGCACCTCTTGAGTCACGTCCGTGCCTCTAGGTTGGCTTTCCTACGCCGCGCATTGACTGGGAGAGATCCGATTCTGGAGGGGATTGTTAGGGACGCCTTCCCTAGCCTTACCATCAGTCCCCCCATCTCGAGGGTTGAGCGCCGTCGTAAACCCCGGGACGAGTCGGATTTCATCCGCGAGTGTCGGTCGGCCTTGAGGGCCATTCCCCGGTCCAGTGACCTGTCACGGCCTAGGAAGGTCTTCTATCGTGGATTAGTGGAGGGGCCCGCGAAGGATTCCCTACGTGATACGCTCGGCTTGTCGGAGGAGGAGTTTCGCTCCTACTGGTCTTGGGCGCCAGCGGCGGATTACCTCAGTAACCCTGAGTTTTCGCTTACCTGGCGATTGGCTCGGAATCGGCTGCCTCTCAACGACAAGGCTTTCATATGGGGTTTGGCGGATTTGCCAGACTGTGAACGGTGTGGTCTTGGCTTAGAAGAAACGGCTGCGCACGCCTTCTACCATTGCCCCCGGGTCCGCCCCTTATGGGACCATGTCGGCGAGCTGACGGCTCGTCTCGCTCCCGAACAGCTTGTGTCCATTGATCGCGCATACGCGTGTGACAATGTGTCGCCCCCGTATTCCGGGGTGAAACGAATGGTGTTTCTGACGCTGCTGGCCACGGCTCGAATGGTGATTTGGACGACGCGAAAGGAGGAAGCCTTGCGGGGCAACCGTCTTTCTCATCAGCATCTAATCCTATTCTTTGAGCATCAGCTCAAGATGAAGATTAGATCTGATAGAAAACGATTGCATTCGACAGTCTTTAGCGAAAGGTGGGTAAAAGAGGCGAGCTTGGTTCGTGTGACCGGGGCTAGCCTTGATTTTCTCTTCTAGGTCAACCTATTGCACATCGGGGTGGCTTCCTGTGGAACCCTCCCCTTGGTTAGGATTAGACAAGCTTCAGTGTACCTAGTTAATGTGAGTAAGTGTTGTTCCTGGCCTGTAACCCGGCTACTCTTTGGTTATGATCCAAGTCGAGATTCCCAACCTCCCCAGTTTGTTTCGGCCCCCCCTTTTATCTCGACTGGGTCAGCTTTATATTTTCCCTTTCCCGCATAATATTTTAGCCTTCTTCCCACTCCCTTAGCGAGAGTTGCCTCTTGATTTTGTCCCCTGGCCAGAATACAGCGGCCTCTCTATTTTGAGGGTTGGACGGTCCCCTACTAACATCTGTTATGTTTAGTTTGTATTTTGTGTTTATATTTATTTGATTATTGGGTGCATCTCCCTCCCCTCTCATTCTATCATTATTAAAATTTTATGTATTTTATGTATTATCATCAAATTTTTATGGTGTGGGGCGCGTTTTTGGTAGGTTCCCCTTGAGAGGATGCGGTATTATGGTGGTTGGAGGATTGTTTGGTGACGGACGAGTTCTTTTGGTGAATGGGTAAATTGTAATGTATGAATGGGTCGTGAATCTGATTAGCTAGGTATAGGATAGTTAGTTTGGACCAGCCTTTACCCCTCCCCTTCATCGGCCACGTGCCACAATTATGTATAAAAACATAATAAATCCTCAGGGTTTGTATTAAGTTGGTACATATCCGGCGGACTACGTGTTTTTCTTTTGGTCTTGTACAAGAGCACGAACTGATAAGTGTCTTTATTTAATTGCGTTCTGAATTTTTCTGTTTAACTTTTATTTACTTGATTTTACTGGTTCATTTCATTTTATTTTATTTCAGTTTCTTTCCTTGCTTTGTTGTCTACCCCGCTCCCGGTTTCATTTCAGTTTTGTTGTTTGTTTGTTTATTTTTTGTTTAAAATCGTTTTGATTTTTGTTTGATTTTGACTTTATTTGTGTCCCTTATTTTTTCGTGGAGAAATGAACAAATAACATTTTTATAGAGAGCGTCAATATTTATTCAGCGGTGGTGGTGTTCCACCATGGCTGAAGAACCAAATTCACCGCCGGTGAATGTACAAAACAAGTCACCGGAGAAAAAAAGTGCCTGGCTAGAGAACAGGCCCAAAAAAGATCCAGCATACTATGTGGAGCAATCCAAGAATTATGATAAATTCATAAATGGGAATGAATTTATGACCATTCCAGAAGCCCGGGATGCCATTACTGTAAGAACAATTTCCCTGCTGACCTCCGACGTAAAAAGTCGGAATTTAATTGGGGTCAGCAGGGAAGCCATGGAAGAGGCGATTAAGAGCCTACATATTGCCCCCCAAATTTTGGCCAGACGGACCAATGCGTTGTGGGACATATTGCTGGCCACAGAGCAGGAAGCGAAGGCGCTCGCTGGGAAAAGTCTAACAACGGCGAGCCTGAGATTGCAGACGGAATACATGGGTACCCGTCGCACTAAAATAACAGTGCACGGTGTACCCGTGGATATCTGCGAAGATAGGATGGGAGCATTCTTCACCAAATACGGGACAGTGGACGAAGTTGCTTCTGTAAAGAGTAAGTCCGGAATTGCAACCGGAGACATGGTACTATACGTGACCCTGAATCGGGAGGCCTTTGCAGAAGTCCCGAATACATTACTATACAGGACAAGACGGATGCTGGTGGTGGTGGAGGGTCGCAAGCCGTACTGTTGGGCTTGTGGTGTGCTGGGGCACATGTCAAAGGCGTGCCCCACAAAGAATTCGAAGGCTCCACCCAAACCAGTGGCACCAGCAGCAGCGGAAACTAAAGCGGCGGCAGGAGCAGCAGCAGCAGCAACAACGAAGGAGGCCCCAGAGGGTGAATGGAAGAAGGTGAAAGGGCGGAAAGCTGCAGAAGTGCCCACAACTTCTGGACGAAAAGAGATGTCCCCCCAAAAGCAGCGTCAGGAGCAGCATTTAAAGGGAGAGAAGAAGCTGCCCGCAAAACAACTGCAGCAGACTCAAAAAGAGCAGAAAAGACCGCAGCAGCAGCCAGAACTGAAACAGGCTCTGCACAAACAAGTACAACAGCAGCCGCAGCAAAGGCAGCAGCAGCAGCCCCAACAGAAACATGAAGATCAGCAGCAAGAACAGCAGCAGGGTGAAAAAGATGAGAACCAGCAGCAGCAAGCTGAAGCGGAAATGGAGGTTGAGATCATGCCTCCCCCTCGTGCTTCATCTCTGAAAAGATCCAGAGAGGAAGACGAGGAGACAAGTCAACCTGAAGAGAAGCAGGCCAGTCAAAGTAAGGAAGAAAAGAATAGGAGCAGAGGCCGGGCCATATCCGTACCGGCTTCACCAGCGAAAAAACAATCAGACAGAGCCAGGAGCTTCCCCACCTCACCAACTAGAGCTCCATCCCCAACCCCCTCTTCTTCCCCTGCTAGTTTATCATCCCCTCCCCCCCACTCTTCTACTTCTTCCCCTCCCCACCGTGATAAGGAAAAGAAAAAGAAGAGGAGGGTGTTCCCGGAACCGGAAAGTATTTGTAAGTTAGATAGCGAGCAGGTGAACAAAAACATCTCGAATCAGAAGAAGAAATCTTTACTTGCTCTGCTACTAAAACTAGACAAAATAGACGGGAAAACTGTCGAGGACCCTAGAAACTTTCCCGGGGCACCCGGGGTGGTCACCTGTGTGAGAGACTCAGGTAAATACCTGAAAGTGTGGGACCACCTGTTTGAAGCCAGAGAGGCTTTCCCCAAAATCAGGATGTTTTCGATGGATGATCCTTATGTGAAAAAGTTCAGACAATTTTGTGCGGGCCGGGTCCCTGTTATACTCCATCCCGCTCTATATAGGTGTGTTAAATTAACATACCCCTCGGACGTTGGCGGAATAGTCCTGGATGGACGGATGACGTCGGAACTAGGTATAGGGAGCCTAGGACATTCCGTCGGGGTCCTTACCGCTGCAGATTTCCGCCCCGTATGTGAGTAGGTTTTTTGCGCTGACTCTTTTTTCTATTTGCAGGCTTAGAAGATGTCTATTAAGATAGCAACTTTGAATGTGAGGGGCTTAAGGGATCGGGGTAAGGCTGCCCGCCTGCTCCGGGACCTTCTGTCCCTGGATGTGGATGTTGCCGCGATCGAGGAGACCCACTTTGTTTGCAGTTCCGATGCGTGTGTGCTGGACGCTGACTTTGTCGTCTATTCAGCATATGGGGACCGTTCTGCCAGAGGAGTTTCTTTGCTTGTCAGGCGTACTCTCGATGCGAAGGTGGACCTTGTGCATACCGATGCCGAGGGCCGGTTGATCGTGGCCGATATTGCCGTGAAAAGTGGTTCGTTCCGAGTCGTTGCGGTTTATGCGCCCAACGACCGGGAGGAGCGGGTCTCGTTTTTTCGGCGGTTGGGGCCGTTCCTAGTGGATTCAACGCGCCTAGTTTTAATGGGGGACTGGAATGCCATCCTGGACCCCAAGTTAGACAGGGGGCGGGGAGCTAGCGGGAGAAGGGGCGATCGTAGCCTGGTTGATCTGATCGACGATTATGGTCTCGTCGATAGATACCGGGTCGATCATCCCGGGGGGAAAATGTGGACGTGGGCTCTTAATTGGCCTTTTGACAAGGTAGTCAGCTACCTTGACAGAATGTTAGTTAGAAGAGCCGACATAGATCTACTAGATTGCCCTACGTTCCACTGGGTAGGCTACACGGACCACAAACTCGTTTGTGCCCGGGTGGCGTTAGACTGTAGGCCTAGAATGGCTGGTTACTGGAAGTTCAATCTGTCCTTACTGGACAGGGAGGACTTTCGGGAACAGCTAATTAGACTAGTGCAGCGGGAGCTAGTGGGGGCGGTTATCGGGAATAAGTGGTGGGAACGCCTTAAGTGTAGGATTAGGTCCTTCACCACTGATTTCAGCAAACGGCTCGCTCTAGATAGAGCTGATAAGGTGAAGACACTCAAGTCTAGTTATTCCCGGGCGGTGGCTGGGGGGGATCCCCTAGAGATAGCCTTAGCTAAGGAGGCCCTGGATCGTTCGAATAGCGAGCGGTACATGGGCCAGGTAATTAGACATAAGTTAAGCAAGATGTCTTCCGAAGCTGTGAACTTGGGCGCAGATCTGCGCAGGGAAGAGGTCCGTCGAGGTGGCGATCGTTACATTCGTGAAGTCGAATCCCCGGAGGGGCGTACTCTTCGGGCCACTGACGACATGTGCGAGGCGTTTCGGCGCCATTTCGAGAGCCGGTTTACCAAGGAGCCTGGTCTCCGTGAGGAGGAGTTTCGTAGCTATTTGGCTGACTTTCCTCGGCTTTCGCCGACTGAAGCGGCTAGCTGCGAGGGAGAGATCACGGACGGCGAAGTCTACGCGGTTTTGAAGAAGGTCGGCAGAGGCAAGTCGCCCGGTCTGGATGGTTTGCCCTATGAATTGTACTTGAGGCTGTCGCACATCTTTGTTCCGATTTTGACTGCAGTGTTCAACAACTGGTTTCGGTCGGGGTCCATCCCCAATCGGATCACCAGGGGCGTGATCACTCTGTTGAAAAAGGGCAAAGGTGGTGGGGGGAAACTAGATGACTACAGGCCCATAACTCTGCTAAACACAGAGTTAAAGATTATGGCCAAGATCCTGCAGGAGCGTTTGCAGTCAGTTGCCGAGTCTCTGTTGGGACCTGAGCAGACTTGTTCTGTGAGGGGCCGAACAATTCAGAGCAACCTGCATCTGATCCGCACGATCATAGAGGGTGTAAAAGACGACGAGCAAGCCGCGCTGATCAATTTGGATCAGTCCAAGGCATTTGATAGGGTCGACCATCGCTACCTTGCTACTGTCCTGCAGGCCGCTGGATTCGCACCCAACTTCTGCCGCTGGATTAGCCTCCTGTATCGCTCCCCCAGTGCTGTGGTACAGGTGAACGGAAGGTTGTCGGACGCGTTCGTGCTGTCTAGGTCGGTTCGTCAGGGTTGTCCGCTGTCGCCTCTCCTTTATGCTTTGGCGTTGGAGCCTCTCCTTCGCCGGCTGAAGGACGAGACCGGCAGTCCGGCCCTACGCGGAATCGCCGTTCCTGGAGGGGCTCGAGCCAGGGTTTCCGCGTACGCCGATGACGTATCTGCTTTCGTGTCGTCCCGGGACGATATCGAGGCGGTACAGAAGGCGCTTGACCGGTACGAGAAGGTGACAGGGGCCAAGATAAACCGCGACAAGTCTTCCGGCTTGCGGTTAGGTGCCTGGAAGGGGGTCGCTCTTCCGGGCCGCTTCGGTTGGACGGATGGACCTGTCCGCATTCTTGGAGTGTGGTTTGGACCGGACCTCCAGCTGGAGAAGAATTGGTCTGAAGTACTTGCAAAGGTCGGTTCTGCCGGCAAGACTTGGAATCGACGGCGGTTGTCCGTGAAGGGCAGGGCGGAGGTGTGTGTTACATACATTTTCCCCCTGATTCTTTATCGATTGTCTGTACTTCCTCTCTGTGGGACCCATTGGAAGGCGCTCGAGCGATCGCTATCCTCCATTTTATGGAGGGGACGCGTGAACAGGGTCGACAGACGAGTCTGCACTAAACGTCCGTGTCATGGGGGGCTGGGAATGCCGCACCTCTTGAGTCACGTCCGTGCCTCTAGGTTGGCTTTCCTACGCCGCGCATTGACTGGGAGAGATCCGATTCTGGAGGGGATTGTTAGGGACGCCTTCCCTAGCCTTACCATCAGTCCCCCCATCTCGAGGGTTGAGCGCCGTCGTAAACCCCGGGACGAGTCGGATTTCATCCGCGAGTGTCGGTCGGCCTTGAGGGCCATTCCCCGGTCCAGTGACCTGTCACGGCCTAGGAAGGTCTTCTATCGTGGATTAGTGGAGGGGCCCGCGAAGGATTCCCTACGTGATACGCTCGGCTTGTCGGAGGAGGAGTTTCGCTCCTACTGGTCTTGGGCGCCAGCGGCGGATTACCTCAGTAACCCTGAGTTTTCGCTTACCTGGCGATTGGCTCGGAATCGGCTGCCTCTCAACGATAAGGCTTTCATATGGGGTTTGGCGGATTTGCCAGACTGTGAACGGTGTGGTCTTGGCTTAGAAGAAACGGCTCCGCACGCCTTCTACCATTGCCCCCGGGTCCGCCCCTTATGGGACCATGTCGGCGAGCTGACGGCTCGTCTCGCTCCCGAACAGCTTGTGTCCATTGATCGCGCATACGCGTGTGACAATGTGTCGCCCCCGTATTCCGGGGTGAAACGAATGGTGTTTCTGACGCTGCTGGCCACGGCTCGAATGGTGATTTGGACGACGCGAAAGGAGGAAGTCTTGCGGGGCAACCGTCTTTCTCATCAGCATCTAATCCTATTCTTTGAGCATCAGCTCAAGATGAAGATTAGATCTGATAGAAAACGATTGCATTCGACAGTCTTTAGCGAAAGGTGGGTAAAAGAGGCGAGCTTGGTTCGTGTGACCGGGGCTAGCCTTGATTTTCTCTTCTAGGTCAACCTATTGCACATCGGGGTGGCTTCCTGTGGAACCCTCCCCTTGGTTAGGTTAGACAAGCTTCAGTGTACCTAGTTAATGTGAGTAAATGTTGTTCCTGGCCTGTATCCCGGCTGCTCTTTGGTTATGGTCCAAGTCGAGATTCCCAACCTCCCCAGTTTGTTTTGGCCCCCCCTTTTTTATCTCGACTGGGTCAGCTTTACATTTTTCCCATTCCGGCATAATATTTTCTCCGCTTTCCCACTCCCTTAGCGAGAGCGTCTCTTGATTCTGTCCCCTGGGCAGAATACAGCGGCCTCTCTGTTTTTGAGGGTTGGACGGTCCCTACTAACATGTGTTATGTTTAGTTTGTATTTTGTGTTTATTTTTATTTATTATTGGGTTCACCTCCCTCCCCTTGCATTCTATCATTATTAGAATTTTATGTATATCATTTATGTATCATCAAATTTTTATGGATCGGGGCGCGTTTTGGTAGGTTCCCTTGGAGTGGATGTGGTATTATGGTGGTTGGAGGATTGAACGGTGATGGATGAGTTCTTGTGGTGAATGAGTAAATTGTAATGTATGAATGGGTCGTGAGTCAGATTAGCTAGGTATAAGATAGTAAGTGTTGACCAGCCTTTTCCCCCTCCCCTTTTTGGCCTTGTGCCACAATTGTAACCTTTGTTACAATAAATCCTCAGGGTTTGTATTAAGTTCATCCCCTGGTGTGTTGTTTTTGCTACTGACTTGTTTCCTTTGCGTCGAAAAGATAAGCTTTAAGTTTACATTTTTGCAACCTTTTTTGACTTTCAGTTTTCCTCGTTCTATTTTTTGTCTAATTTTTTTCTCTTTATTTTCCGTTTTATTTTTGCTTTTGTATTATTTTGCCTTTTTCTTTCAGTTTTTGTTTCCTTTTTTAAATTTTCCTTGTTTTCGTAGTCCATTTTTCTTCTTTTGTTTAAGTTGTTTATTACCGTTTGAGTTGTTTATTACCGTTTGAGTTGTTTATTACCGTTTGAGTTTGTACGTTTTTTCTTGTTTATTTTGATTATTATTTTTTACGTCTCTGGAAACACCAACATACCTTTAAAAAAGCAACAAAAGCTTAATTGTTCGGCGTGGTGGGCCGAAATATCCCATCATGGCCGACAATAACATTGAGGAAAATACACCGCCTTCACAACCGGTGTCACCCCAGAAAACGGCCTGGGGGAAAAACAGGCCCCCGGAAAAAGATGCAGCATATTACTGCGAACAGAGAAAAAAATTCGAGGAATCATTCAAAGGCAATGAATTCCTCACGATTCAAGAAGCGCTGAATGCTGTCGACACGAGAACAATATCTCTCCTAACTTCGGATATAAAAACCCGAAAGTTGATCGGCGTCGGCAGAGAGGTAATGGAGGAGGCCTTAAGAACCTTACAAATTAGCCCCAAAGTTCTGGCGCGGAGGACGAATGCTCTGTGGGACATACTCCTCGCCACGGAAGAGCAGGCAAAGGCTCTGGCAGGAAGCCTACTTGCAACAAAGAACCTGCGCATTCAGACCGAGTATATGGGAACCCGCAGGACCAAGGTTACGATCCACGGGGTCCCAGTAGATATCAACGAGGACAGGATGGGGGCCTTCTTCGCCAAATATGGCGAGGTGAACGACGTCAAGGCCCTCGTTAGCAAAGGCGGCATCCTGACCGGCGACATGGAGGTGCAAGTAACCTTGAACAGGGAAAACTTCCAAGAGATCCCAAACACCTTGGTGTGCCGCAAAAGAAGAATGCTGGTCGTGGTGGAGGGGAGGAAGCCATGCTGTTGGGCGTGTGGTGCGTCAGGACACATGTCCAAGGAGTGCCCTGGCAAAAATAAAGTCATGCCGATGCCCCCTCCAGCAGCAGCAACAACAACAGTAGTGGTTGAAAAACCATCCGGAAAACCTTCCCAAGAAGCCTGGAAAGAGGTGGATAAGGGGCGGAAAAATACATCTGTTGCAGCCCCGCAGGAAACGCCCCCTAAAAAACACCTCGAAAAGAGGCCAAAAGAAGGACAAGCTTCAAAGGAGCAAACAAAACAGAAAAAACAAGAGAAGCAGCAGCAGCAACAGCTCCAGCAACAAAACAGCGACATGGAGGTGGAGGAAGTGCCTCCCAAACGGGCTGCCTCCTTGAAAAGGAACCGAGAGGAAGACGAGGAGGAAGAAGAACAACATGTCGAACAAGCAGATAGACTAATTGTTCATATTAGTGACGATAGGGGCAGGGAGAAAAACAAAGTTACATCCGCCCCCTCTTCACCATTGAAAAAAGAAAAAAACACTTCTGCAGATAGGAGTCTCCCTCCCTCCCTGTCTCGATATCCACTTCCGCCTACCACCCCCACACCCCCGCACACATCTACTCCTACTGCCTCAGACCCTCCAATTCCCCAATCACCCCTCCCTACTCCAACCTCTTCGTCCACTCCCACTCCACCACCCCCAGATAGGGGAAAAAAGAAGAAAAGGATCTTCGGCAAGGTCGAAGAAATTTGTAGAGCAGAGAAAGGGGAGATAGACAAAAACCTCTCCTCTCGCAAGAGAGCATTACTGGGGCCTCTAATTAAACTGTCATCTGTTGATGGTAAATCAGTGGAGGACCCCAGAAATTTTCCTGGTGCCCCGGGAGTTGTCGGACTGATCCGGGATTCCGGCAGGCACTTAAAAGTCTGGACCCATCTCTTCGAAGCCAGAGAAGCCTTTCCAGAGATAAGGATGGTGGAGACTGGGTCGCAAGATCTTAAAAAAATGCACTTGTTTTGTTCAGGGAGGGCCCCCGTACGTCTCCACCCTTCATTATATAGGGCCCTAAAACTAAATTACCCCACGGACGTCGGCGGGATTGTCACAGAAGGACGGATAACGTCAGAGTTAGGAGTGGGGAGCCTGGGACAATCCGTCGGGGTCCTTTCACCCGCAGATTTCCGTCCTGTATGTGAATAGGTTTATTGCACTTCTTCTTTTTTTTCTTTGCAGGCTTAGAAGATGTCTATTAAGATAGCGACTTTGAATGTGAGGGGCTTAAGGGATCGGGGTAAGGCTGCCCGCCTGCTCCGGGACCTTCTGTCCCTGGATGTGGATGTTGCCGCGATCGAGGAGACCCACTTTGTTTGCAGTTCCGATGCGTGTGTGCTGGACGATGACTTTGTCGTCTATTCAGCATATGGGGACCGTTCTGCCAGAGGAGTTTCTTTGCTTGTCAGGCGTACTCTTGATGCGAAGGTGGACCTTGTGCATACCGATGCCGAGGGCCGGTTGATCGTGGCCGATATTGCCGTGAAAAGTGGTTCGTTCCGAGTCGTTGCGGTTTATGCGCCCAACGACCGGGAGGAGCGGGTCTCGTTTTTTCGGCGGTTGGGGCCGTTCCTAGTGGATTCAACGCGCCTAGTTTTAATGGGGGACTGGAATGCCATCCTGGACCCCAAGTTAGACAGGGGGCGGGGAGCTAGCGGGAGAAGGGGCGATCGTAGCCTGGTTGATCTGATCGACGATTATGGTCTCGTCGATAGATACCGGGTCGATCATCCCGGGGGGAAAATGTGGACGTGGGCTCTTAATTGGCCTTTTGACAAGGTAGTTAGCTACCTTGACAGAATGTTAGTTAGAAGAGCCGACATAGATCTACTAGATTGCCCTACGTTCCACTGGGTAGGCTATTCGGACCACAAACTCGTTTGTGCCCGGGTGGCGTTAGACTGTAGGCCTAGAATGGCTGGTTACTGGAAGTTCAATCTGTCCTTACTGGACAGGGAGGACTTTCGGGAACAGCTAATTAGACTAGTGCAGCGGGAGCTAGTGGGGGCGGTTATCGGGAATAAGTGGTGGGAACGCCTTAAGTGTAGGATTAGGTCCTTCACCACTGATTTCAGCAAACGGCTCGCTCTAGATAGAGCTGACAAGGTGAAGACGCTTAAAACTAGTTACACCCGGGCGGTGGCTGGGGGGGATCCCCTAGAGATAGCCTTAGCTAAGGAGGCCCTGGATCGTTCGAATAGCGAGCGGTACATGGGCCAGGTAATTAGACATAAGTTAAGCAAGATGTCTTCCGAAGCTGTGAATTTGGGCGCAGATCTGCGCAGGGAAGAGGTCCGTCGAGGTGGCGATCGTTACATTCGTGAAGTCGAATCCCCGGAGGGGCGTACTCTTCGGGCCACTGACGACATGTGCGAGGCGTTTCGGCGCCATTTCGAGAGCCGGTTTACCAAGGAGCCTGGTCTCCGTGAGGAGGAGTTTCGTAGCTATTTGGCTGACTTTCCTCGGCTTTCGCCGACTGAAGCGGCTAGCTGCGAGGGAGAGATCACGGACGGCGAAGTCTACGCGGTTTTGAAGAAGGTCGGCAGAGGCAAGTCGCCCGGTCTGGATGGTTTGCCCTATGAATTGTACTTGAGGCTGTCGCACATCTTTGTTCCGATTTTGACTGCAGTGTTCAACAACTGGTTTCGGTCGGGGTCCATCCCCAATCGGATCACCAGGGGCGTGATCACTCTGTTGAAAAAGGGCAAAGGTGGTGGGGGGAAACTAGATGACTACAGGCCCATAACTCTGCTAAACACAGAGTTAAAGATTATGGCCAAGATCCTGCAGGAGCGTTTGCAGTCAGTTGCCGAGTCTCTGTTGGGACCTGAGCAGACTTGTTCTGTGAGGGGCCGAACAATTCAGAGCAACCTGCATCTGATCCGCACGATCATAGAGGGTGTAAAAGACGACGAGCAAGCCGCGCTGATCAATTTGGATCAGTCCAAGGCATTTGATAGGGTCGACCATCGCTACCTTGCTACTGTCCTGCAGGCCGCTGGATTCGCACCCAACTTCTGCCGCTGGATTAGCCTCCTGTATCGCTCCCCCAGTGCTGTGGTACAGGTGAACGGAAGGTTGTCGGACGCGTTCGTGCTGTCTAGGTCGGTTCGTCAGGGTTGTCCGCTGTCGCCTCTCCTTTATGCTTTGGCGTTGGAGCCTCTCCTTCGCCGGCTGAAGGACGAGACCGGCAGTCCGGCCCTACGCGGAATCGCCGTTCCTGGAGGGGCTCGAGCCAGGGTTTCCGCGTACGCCGATGACGTATCTGCTTTCGTGTCGTCCCGGGACGATATCGAGGCGGTACAGAAGGCGCTTGACCGGTACGAGAAGGTGACAGGGGCCAAGATAAACCGCGACAAGTCTTCCGGCTTGCGGTTAGGTGCCTGGAAGGGGGTCGCTCTTCCGGGCCGCTTCGGTTGGACGGATGGACCTGTCCGCATTCTTGGAGTGTGGTTTGGACCGGACCTCCAGCTGGAGAAGAATTGGTCTGAAGTACTTGCAAAGGTCGGTTCTGCCGGCAAGACTTGGAATCGACGGCGGTTGTCCGTGAAGGGCAGGGCGGAGGTGTGTGTTACATACATTTTCCCCCTGATTCTTTATCGATTGTCTGTACTTCCTCTCTGTGGGACCCAGTGGAAGGCGCTCGAGCGATCGCTATCCTCCATTTTATGGAGGGGACGCGTGAACAGGGTCGACAGACGAGTCTGCACTAAACGTCCGTGTCATGGGGGGCTGGGAATGCCGCACCTCTTGAGTCACGTCCGTGCCTCTAGGTTGGCTTTCCTACGCCGCGCATTGACTGGGAGAGATCCGATTCTGGAGGGGATTGTTAGGGACGCCTTCCCTAGCCTTACCATCAGTCCCCCCATCTCGAGGGTTGAGCGCCGTCGTAAACCCCGGGACGAGTCGGATTTCATCCGCGAGTGTCGGTCGGCCTTGAGGGCCATTCCCCGGTCCAGTGACCTGTCACGGCCTAGGAAGGTCTTCTATCGTGGATTAGTGGAGGGGCCCGCGAAGGATTCCCTACGTGATACGCTCGGCTTGTCGGACGAGGAGTTTCGCTCCTACTGGTCTTGGGCGCCAGCGGCGGATTACCTCAGTAACCCTGAGTTTTCGCTTACCTGGCGATTGGCTCGGAATCGGCTGCCTCTCAACGACAAGGCTTTCATATGGGGTTTGGCGGATTTGCCAGACTGTGAACGGTGTGGTCTTGGCTTAGAAGAAACGGCTGCGCACGCCTTCTACCATTGCCCCCGGGTCCGCCCCTTATGGGACCATGTCGGCGAGCTGACGGCTCGTCTCGCTCCCGAACAGCTTGTGTCCATTGATCGCGCATACGCGTGTGACAATGTGTCGCCCCCGTATTCCGGGGTGAAACGAATGGTGTTTCTGACGCTGCTGGCCACGGCTCGAATGGTGATTTGGACGACGCGAATGGAGGAAGTCTTGCGGGGCAACCGTCTTTCTCATCGGCATCTAATCCTATTCTTTGAGCATCAGCTCAAGATGAAGATTAGATCTGATAGAAAACGATTGCATTCGACAGTCTTTAGCGAAAGGTGGGTAAAAGAGGCGAGCTTGGTTCGTGTGACCGGGGCTAGCCTTGATTTTCTCTTCTAGGTCAACCTATTGCACATCGGGGTGGCTTCCTGTGGAACCCTCCCCTTGGTTAGGATTAGACAAGCTTCAGTGTACCTAGTTAATGTGAGTAAGTGTTGTTCCTGGCCTGTAACCCGGCTACTCTTTGGTTATGATCCAAGTCGAGATTCCCAACCTCCCCAGTTTGTTTCGGCCCCCTTTTATCTCGACTGGGTCAGCTTTATATTTTCCCTTTCCCGCATAATATTTTAGCCTTCTTCCCACTCCCTTAGCGAGAGTTGCCTCTTGATTTTGTCCCCTGGCCAGAATACAGCGGCCTCTCTATTTTGAGGGTTGGACGGTCCCCTACTAACATCTGTTATGTTTAGTTTGTATTTTGTGTTTATATTTATTTGATTATTGGGTTCATCTCCCTCCCCTCTCATTCTATCATTATTAAAATTTTATTTATTGTATGTATTATCATCAAATTTTTATGGTGTGGGGCGCGTTTTTGGTAGGTTCCCCTTGAGAGGATGCGGTATTATGGTGGTTGGAGGATTGTTTGGTGACGGACGAGTTCTTGTGGTGAATGGGTAAATTGTAATGTATGAATGGGTCGTGAATCTGATTAGCTAGGTATAGGATAGTTAGTTTGGACCAGCCTTTACCCCTCCCCTTCATCGGCCACGTGCCACAATTATGTATAAAAACATAATAAATCCTCAGGGTTTGTATTAAGTTCATCCCCTATTGTTGTATTTTCGATTGACGTGTGCATCGTGATTGGGAAAAAAAAAAGTGAACGGTTAGATTTTGTTTTTGTTTGAAAATTTTTATTTTTCACACCTTTTTGTTGTACGTTTTTGAGTTTGTGCATTGCTTTTTGATTTCTTTATTTTTGACCCTCCCCTCGTTTTCGTTTAAATTATTTTTCGTTTTGAACTGTTGATTTGATTTTGTTTTTTTTTTCACGTGTTGTTTTTACACACAGCTTCTATTTTATTTTATTTTCGTTTCTCCCCGTTTTACTTGGTTTTAGTTTGTCTGTTAATTATTGCTCTTAACAAAGAAAAAAAAAAAAAAAAAAAAAAAAAGAAGAACGTAAAGGCGAACCTTTTTTTCGTGCAACTGCCGTGGGGAGAAATCCCCATGGCGGACATTCTTCAAGCTACACCGTCTCCTACGGTGCAAACTGACACACCGTCGCCACCAAAAACATCGGCCTGGACGGGAGACAGTCCGAAAAGGAAGAACGCCGCTTGCTATCAGGAACAAAGAGAGAAATATGGTGAATTCGTCAAAGGAAATGAATTCCTGACGATCCAAGAAGCATTCGATGGAGTAAAAACAAAAACCATCTCCATTCTGACAGCAGATGTGAAGAGCCGGAAATTGGCTGGCTTCAGTAGGGAAAGTATGGAGGAGGCACTCAGAAGCCTGAAAATTGCACCCAAATTATTGGCCAGAAGATCAAATGCCATGTGGGACATCCTCCTAGCTACAGAGCAGGAAGCCAAGCAACTGTCAGCAAGCATACTGCAAACAACTTCAATTCGTATGCAGACGGAGTATATGGGCACCCGCCGAACAAAGATCACGGTGCATGGGGTGCCTATAGACATTGGAGCAGATAGGATAGGAGGATTCTTTGCCAAGTATGGTCAGGTAGAGGATGTGTCGCCTGTGACTAGCAAATCTGGCATAGCCACGGGTGACATGGCCCTGCAAGTCATTCTGGACAGGGAGGCTTTTAGGGACATTCCCAATACTCTCATATGCCGTGAAAAGAGGATGCTGGTGGTGGTGGAGGGACGTAAGCCATTTTGTTGGTCATGCGGTGTTCTGGGACACATGGCCAAGGTGTGCCCAGGTAAAAAGGTACAGCCTCCACCCCCTCCAGCTACAAAACCAACAACTGCAGTAGCAACAGCATCAGAAGCAGTAACATCATCAGGAAAGGCCTCGGATGGGGAATGGGTGAAGGTAAAGGGGAAAAAGACGGCACCTTCTCCCCTGAAGCGGAACGAGCAGCCGCCCAAACAGCAGCAGCCACAACAAGAGAAGGGCAGCCACAAGAAGCCACAACAAGAGAAGGGCAGCCCCAAGAAGCCACAACAAGAGAAGGGCAGCCCCAAGAAGCTGCCGGAAAAGCAACAACAAACCCAAAAAATGGAACAGCAGGCAAAAGTAGCGAAACAAGCAAATCGAGAGGGGGAGATGGAAGTGGAGGAAATGCCCCCACCACGCTCTTCCTCGTCAAAAAGAGGGAGAGATGAAGAGGACGAGGAGATCCCGACCAAAAAAGAGAAAGTGTCAGGGAGAAGCAGGAGAGAGAGAGAAACAACAGCATCAAGATCACCATCTCGTCCTACTACATCAGAAGAAGCGGAAGTAACGAAGTCCCGCTCTAGAAGCGCATCGGCATCTCCAGCAAGGTCACAATCCCCCTCACTGTGTACGCCCCCCCAACCCTCTACACAACCCACTACCCAACTTCCTACTCAGTCATCTACCCAACCACCTTCTACTACTCCCCCACCGTCAACTTCAACCCCGCCACACCCTTCCAGGAAAAAGAAGGTGAAAATACACTTTGACAGGGTGGAAGACATTTGTAGAGTGGACAGGAAGGAGGCGGAGAGGGATCTTTCGACACAGAGAAAGACACTCTTGGGGCCTCTCTTCAAAGTTACGTCTGTGGACGGGAAGTCTACGGAAGATCCAAGAAACTTTCCCCGAGCACCAGGGGTGATTACATGTATACGAGATACAGGGAAGCACCTGAAGGTTTGGGCCCACTTGCAAGAGGCCAAGGATGCCTTCCCTGAGATCCGGATGGCGCAGACAGGCACACCAAACTTGAAAAAATTATTCACCTACTGTGCAGGGAGGGTCCCAGTATGTCTCCACCCCTCTCTTTACAGGGTTTTAAAATTAACGTACCCCATGGATGTCGGCGGGATTGTCTCGGATGGACGGATGACGTCAGAGATGGGTACAGGGAGCCTGGGACAATCCGTCGGGGTCCTTACACCCGCAGATTTCCGGCCCGTATGTGAGTAGGTTTTTGCTCTGACTCTTTTTTTCTCTTTGCAGGCCTAGAAAATGGAAACCAAGTTAGCGACGTTAAATGTGAAGGGCTTAAGGGATCGGGGTAAGGCTGCCCGCCTGCTCCGGGACCTTCTGTCCCTGGATGTGGATGTTGCCGCGATCGAGGAGACCCACTTTGTTTGCAGTTCCGATGCGTGTGTGCTGGACGATGACTTTGTCGTCTATTCAGCATATGGGGACCGTTCTGCCAGAGGAGTTTCTTTGCTTGTCAGGCGTACTCTCGATGCGAAGGTGGACCTTGTGCATACCGATGCCGAGGGCCGGTTGATCGTGGCCGATATTGCCGTGAAAAGTGGTTCGTTCCGAGTCGTTGCGGTTTATGCGCCCAACGACCGGGAGGAGCGGGTCTCGTTTTTTCGGCGGTTGGGGCCGTTCCTAGTGGATTCAACGCGCCTAGTTTTAATGGGGGACTGGAATGCCATCCTGGACCCCAAGTTAGACAGGGGGCGGGGAGCTAGCGGGAGAAGGGGCGATCGTAGCCTGGTTGATCTGATCGACGATTATGGTCTCGTCGATAGATACCGGGTCGATCATCCCGGGGGGAAAATGTGGACGTGGGCTCTTAATTGGCCTTTTGACAAGGTAGTCAGCTACCTTGACAGAATGTTAGTTAGAAGAGCCGACATAGATCTACTAGATTGCCCTACGTTCCACTGGGTAGGCTACACGGACCACAAACTCGTTTGTGCCCGGGTGGCGTTAGACTGTAGGCCTAGAATGGCTGGTTACTGGAAGTTCAATCTGTCCTTACTGGACAGGGAGGACTTTCGGGAACAGCTAATTAGACTAGTGCAGCGGGAGCTAGTGGGGGCGGTTATCGGGAATAAGTGGTGGGAACGCCTTAAATGTAGGATTAGGTCCTTCACCACTGATTTCAGCAAACGGCTCGCTCTAGATAGAGCTGACAAGGTGAAGACGCTTAAAACTAGTTACACCCGGGCGGTGGCTGGGGGGGATCCCCTAGAGATAGCCTTAGCTAAGGAGGCCCTGGATCGTTCGAATAGCGAGCGGTACATGGGCCAGGTAATTAGACATAAGTTAAGCAAGATGTCTTCCGAAGCTGTGAACTTGGGCGCAGATCTGCGCAGGGAAGAGGTCCGTCGAGGTGGCGATCGTTACATTCGTGAAGTCGAATCCCCGGAGGGGCGTACTCTTCGGGCCACTGACGACATGTGCGAGGCGTTTCGGCGCCATTTCGAGAGCCGGTTTACCAAGGAGCCTGGTCTCCGTGAGGAGGAGTTTCGTAGCTATTTGGCTGACTTTCCTCGGCTTTCGCCGACTGAAGCGGCTAGCTGCGAGGGAGAGATCACGGACGGCGAAGTCTACGCGGTTTTGAAGAAGGTCGGCAGAGGCAAGTCGCCCGGTCTGGATGGTTTGCCCTATGAATTGTACTTGAGGCTGTCGCACATCTTTGTTCCGATTTTGACTGCAGTGTTCAACAACTGGTTTCGGTCGGGGTCCATCCCCAATCGGATCACCAGGGGCGTGATCACTCTGTTGAAAAAGGGCAAAGGTGGTGGGGGGAAACTAGATGACTACAGGCCCATAACTCTGCTAAACACAGAGTTAAAGATTATGGCCAAGATCCTGCAGGAGCGTTTGCAGTCAGTTGCCGAGTCTCTGTTGGGACCTGAGCAGACTTGTTCTGTGAGGGGCCGAACAATTCAGAGCAACCTGCATCTGATCCGCACGATCATAGAGGGTGTAAAAGACGACGAGCAAGCCGCGCTGATCAATTTGGATCAGTCCAAGGCATTTGATAGGGTCGACCATCGCTACCTTGCTACTGTCCTGCAGGCCGCTGGATTCGCACCCAACTTCTGCCGCTGGATTAGCCTCCTGTATCGCTCCCCCAGTGCTGTGGTACAGGTGAACGGAAGGTTGTCGGACGCGTTCGTGCTGTCTAGGTCGGTTCGTCAGGGTTGTCCGCTGTCGCCTCTCCTTTATGCTTTGGCGTTGGAGCCTCTCCTTCGCCGGCTGAAGGACGAGACCGGCAGTCCGGCCCTACGCGGAATCGCCGTTCCTGGAGGGGCTCGAGCCAGGGTTTCCGCGTACGCCGATGACGTATCTGCTTTCGTGTCGTCCCGGGACGATATCGAGGCGGTACAGAAGGCGCTTGACCGGTACGAGAAGGTGACAGGGGCCAAGATAAACCGCGACAAGTCTTCCGGCTTGCGGTTAGGTGCCTGGAAAGGGGTCGCTCTTCCGGGCCGCTTCGGTTGGACGGATGGACCTGTCCGCATTCTTGGAGTGTGGTTTGGACCGGACCTCCAGCTGGAGAAGAATTGGTCTGAAGTACTTGCAAAGGTCGGTTCTGCCGGCAAGACTTGGAATCGACGGCGGTTGTCCGTGAAGGGCAGGGCGGAGGTGTGTGTTACATACATTTTCCCCCTGATTCTTTATCGATTGTCTGTACTTCCTCTCTGTGGGGCCCATTGGAAGGCGCTCGAGCGATCGCTATCCTCCATTTTATGGAGGGGACGCGTGAACAGGGTCGACAGACGAGTCTGCACTAAACGTCCGTGTCATGGGGGGCTGGGAATGCCGCACCTCTTGAGTCACGTCCGTGCCTCTAGGTTGGCTTTCCTACGCCGCGCATTGACTGGGAGAGATCCGATTCTGGAGGGGATTGTTAGGGACGCCTTCCCTAGCCTTACCATCAGTCCCCCCATCTCGAGGGTTGAGCGCCGTCGTAAACCCCGGGACGAGTCGGATTTCATCCGCGAGTGTCGGTCGGCCTTGAGGGCCATTCCCCGGTCCAGTGACCTGTCACGGCCTAGGAAGGTCTTCTATCGTGGATTAGTGGAGGGGCCCGCGAAGGATTCCCTACGTGATACGCTCGGCTTGTCGGAGGAGGAGTTTCGCTCCTACTGGTCTTGGGCGCCAGCGGCGGATTACCTCAGTAACCCTGAGTTTTCGCTTACCTGGCGATTGGCTCGGAACCGGCTGCCTCTCAACGACAAGGCTTTCATATGGGGTTTGGCGGATTTGCCAGACTGTGAACGGTGTGGTCTTGGCTTAGAAGAAACGGCTCCGCACGCCTTCTACCATTGCCCCCGGGTCCGCCCCTTATGGGACCATGTCGGCGAGCTGACGGCTCGTCTCGCTCCCGAACAGCTTGTGTCCATTGATCGCGCATACGCGTGTGACAATGTGTCGCCCCCGTATTCCGGGGTGAAACGAATGGTGTTTCTGACGCTGCTGGCCACGGCTCGAATGGTGATTTGGACGACGCGAAAGGAGGAAGTCTTGCGGGGCAACCGTCTTTCTCATCAGCATCTAATCCTATTCTTTGAGCATCAGCTCAAGATGAAGATTAGATCTGATAGAAAACGATTGCATTCGACAGTCTTTAGCGAAAGGTGGGTAAAAGAGGCGAGCTTGGTTCGTGTGACCGGGGCTAGCCTTGATTTTCTCTTCTAGGTCAACCTATTGCACATCGGGGTGGCTTCCTGTGGAACCCTCCCCTTGGTTAGGATTAGACAAGCTTCAGTGTACCTAGTTAATGTGAGTAAGTGTTGTTCCTGGCCTGTAACCCGGCTACTCTTTGGTTATGATCCAAGTCGAGATTCCCAACCTCCCCAGTTTGTTTCGGCCCCCCCCTTTTATCTCGACTGGGTCAGCTTTATATTTTCCCTTTCCCGCATAATATTTTAGCCTTCTTCCCACTCCCTTAGCGAGAGTTGCCTCTTGATTTTGTCCCTTGGGCAGAATACAGCGGCCTCTCTATTTTGAGGGTTGGACGGTCCCCTACTAACATCTGTTATGTTTAGTTTGTATTTTGTGTTTATATTTATTTGATTATTGGGTTCATCTCCCTCCCCTCTCATTCTATCATTATTAAAATTTTATGTATTTTATGTATTATCATCAAATTTTTATGGTGTGGGGCGCTGTTTTGGTAGGTTCCCCTTGAGAGGATGCGGTATTATGGTGGTTGGAGGATTGTTTGGTGACGGACGAGTTCTTGTGGTGAATGGGTAAATTGTAATGTATGAATGGGTCGTGAATCTGATTAGCTAGGTATAGGATAGTTAGTTTGGACCAGCCTTTACCCCTCCCCTTCATCGGCCACGTGCCACAATTATGTATAAAAACATAATAAATCCTCAGGGTTTGTATTAAGTTGGTACATATCCGGCGGACTACGTGTTTTTCTTTTGGTCTTGTACAAGAGCACGAACTGATAAGTGTCTTTATTTAATTGCGTTCTGAATTTTTCTGTTTAACTTTTATTTACTTGATTTTACTGGTTCATTTCATTTTATTTTATTTCAGTTTCTTTCCTTGCTTTGTTGTCTACCCCGCTCCCGGTTTCATTTCAGTTTTGTTGTTTGTTTGTTTATTTTTTGTTTAAAATCGTTTTGATTTTTGTTTGATTTTGACTTTATTTGTGTCCCTTATTTTTTTGTGGAGAAATGAACAAATAACATTTTTATAGAGAGCGTCAATATTTATTCAGCGGTGGTGGTGTTCCACCATGGCTGAAGAACCAAATTCACCGCCGGTGAATGTACAAAACAAGTCACCGGAAAAAAAAAAGTGCCTGGCTAGAGAACAGGCCCAAAAAAGATCCAGCATACTATGTGGAGCAATCCAAGAATTATGATAAATTCATAAATGGGAATGAATTTATGACCATTCCAGAAGCCCGGGATGCCATTACTGTAAGAACAATTTCCCTGCTGACCTCCGACGTAAAAAGTCGGAATTTAATTGGGGTCAGCAGGGAAGCCATGGAAGAGGCGATTAAGAGCCTACATATTGCCCCCCAAATTTTGGCCAGACGGACCAATGCGTTGTGGGACATATTGCTGGCCACAGAGCAGGAAGCGAAGGCGCTCGCTGGGAAAAGTCTAACAACGGCGAGCCTGAGATTGCAGACGGAATACATGGGTACCCGTCGCACTAAAATAACAGTGCACGGTGTACCCGTGGATATCTGCGAAGATAGGATGGGAGCATTCTTCACCAAATACGGGACAGTGGACGAAGTTGCTTCTGTAAAGAGTAAGTCCGGAATTGCAACCGGAGACATGGTACTGTACGTGACCCTGAATCGGGAGGCCTTTGCAGAAGTCCCGAATACCTTACTATACAGGACAAGACGGATGCTGGTGGTGGTGGAGGGTCGCAAGCCGTACTGTTGGGCTTGTGGTGTGCTGGGGCACATGTCAAAGGCGTGCCCCACAAAGAATTCGAAGGCTCCACCCAAACCAGTGGCACCAGCAGCAGCGGAAACTAAAGCGGCGGCAGGAGCAGCAGCAGCAGCAACAACGAAGGAGGCCCCAGAGGGTGAATGGAAGAAGGTGAAAGGGCGGAAAGCTGCAGAAGTGCCCACAACTTCTGGACGAAAAGAGATGTCCCCCCAAAAGCAGCGTCAGGAGCAGCATTTAAAGGGAGAGAAGAAGCTGCCCGCAAAACAACAGCAGCAGACTCAAAAAGAGCAGAAAAGACCGCAGCAGCAGCCAGAACTGAAACAGGCTCTGCACAAACAAGTACAACAGCAGCCACAGCAAAGGCAGCAGCAGCAGCCCCAACAGAAACATGAAGATCAGCAGCAAGAACAGCAGCAGGGTGAAAAAGATGAGAACCAGCAGCAGCAAGCTGAAGCGGAAATGGAGGTTGAGATCATGCCTCCCCCTCGTGCTTCATCTCTGAAAAGATCCAGAGAGGAAGACGAGGAGACAAGTCAACCTGAAGAGAAGCAGGCCAGTCAAAGTAAGGAAGAAAAGAATAGGAGCAGAGGCCGGGCCATATCCGTACCGGCTTCACCAGCGAAAAAACAATCAGACAGAGCCAGGAGCTTCCCCACCTCACCAACTAGAGCTCCATCCCCAACCCCCTCTTCTTCCCCTGCTAGCTTATCATCCCCTCCCCCCCACTCTTCTACTTCTTCCCCTCCCCACCGTGATAAGGAAAAGAAAAAGAAGAGGAGGGTGTTCCCGGAACCGGAAAGTATTTGTAAGTTAGATAGCGAGCAGGTGAACAAAAACATCTCGAATCAGAAGAAGAAATCTTTACTTGCTCTGCTACTAAAACTAGACAAAATAGACGGGAAAACTGTCGAGGACCCTAGAAACTTTCCCGGGGCACCCGGGGTGGTCACCTGTGTGAGAGACTCAGGTAAATACCTGAAAGTGTGGGACCACCTGTTTGAAGCCAGAGAGGCTTTCCCCAAAATCAGGATGTTTTCGATGGATGATCCTTATGTGAAAAAGTTCAGACAATTTTGTGCGGGCCGGGTCCCTGTTATACTCCATCCCGCTCTATATAGGTGTGTTAAATTAACATACCCCTCGGACGTTGGCGGAATAGTCCTGGATGGACGGATGACGTCGGAACTAGGTATAGGGAGCCTAGGACATTCCGTCGGGGTCCTTACCGCTGCAGATTTCCGCCCCGTATGTGAGTAGGTTTTTTGCGCTGACTCTTTTTTCTATTTGCAGGCTTAGAAGATGTCTATTAAGATAGCAACTTTGAATGTGAAGGGCTTAAGGGATCGGGGTAAGGCTGCCCGCCTGCTCCGGGACCTTCTGTCCCTGGATGTGGATGTTGCCGCGATCGAAGAGACACACTTTGTTTGCAGTGCCGATGCGTGTGTGCTGGAGAACGACTTTGTCGTCTATTCAGCATATGGGGACCGGTTTGCCAGAGGGGTTTCTTTGCTTGTCAGACGGACTCTTGATGCGAAGGTGGACCTTGTGCATACCGATGCCGAGGGCCGGTTGATCGTGGCCGATATTGCCGTGAAAAGATGTCTTCCGAAGCTGTGAACTTGGGCGCAGATCTGCGCAGGGAAGAGGTCCGTCGAGGTGGCGATCGTTACATTCGTGAAGTCGAATCCCCGGAGGGGCGTACTCTTCGGGCCACTGACGACATGTGCGAGGCGTTTCGGCGCCATTTCGAGAGCCGGTTTACCAAGGAGCCTGGTCTCCGTGAGGAGGAGTTTCGTAGCTATTTGGCTGACTTTCCTCGGCTTTCGCCGACTGAAGCGGCTAGCTGCGAGGGAGAGATCACGGAGGGCGAAGTCTACGCGGTTTTGAAGAAGGTCGGCAGAGGCAAGTCGCCCGGTCTGGATGGTTTGCCCTATGAATTGTACTTGAGGCTGTCGCACATCTTTGTTCCGATTTTGACTGCAGTGTTCAACAACTGGTTTCGGTCGGGGTCCATCCCCAACCGGATCACCAGGGGCGTGATCACTCTGTTGAAAAAGGGCAAAGGTGGTGGGGGGAAACTAGATGACTACAGGCCCATAACTCTGCTAAACACAGAGTTAAAGATTATGGCCAAGATCCTGCAGGAGCGTTTGCAGTCAGTTGCCGAGTCTCTGTTGGGACCTGAGCAGACTTGTTCTGTGAGGGGCCGAACAATTCAGAGCAACCTGCATCTGATCCGCACGATCATAGAGTGTGTAAAAGACGACGAGCAAGCCGCGCTGATCAATTTGGATCAGTCCAAGGCATTTGATAGGGTCGACCATCGCTACCTTGCTACTGTCCTGCAGGCCGCTGGATTCGCACCCAACTTCTGCCACTGGATTAGCCTCCTGTATCGCTCCCCCAGTGCTGTGGTACAGGTGAACGGAAGGTTGTCGGACGCGTTCGTGCTGTCTAGGTCGGTTCGTCAGGGTTGTCCGCTGTCGCCTCTCCTTTATGCTTTGGCGTTGGAGCCTCTCCTTCGCCGGCTGAAGGACGAGACCGGCAGTCCGGCCCTACGCGGAATCGCCGTTCCTGGAGGGGCTCGAGCCAGGGTTTCCGCGTACGCCGATGACGTATCTGCTTTCGTGTCGTCCCGGGACGATATCGAGGCGGTACAGAAGGCGCTTGACCGGTACGAGAAGGTGACAGGGGCCAAGATAAACCGCGACAAGTCTTCCGGCTTGCGGTTAGGTGCCTGGAAGGGGGTCGCTCTTCCGGGCCGCTTCGGTTGGACGGATGGACCTGTCCGCATTCTTGGAGTGTGGTTTGGACCGGACCTCCAGCTGGAGAAGAATTGGTCTGAAGTACTTGCAAAGGTCGGTTCTGCCGGCAAGACTTGGAATCGACGGCGGTTGTCCGTGAAGGGCAGGGCGGAGGTGTGTGTTACATACATTTTCCCCCTGATTCTTTATCGATTGTCTGTACTTCCTCTCTGTGGGACCCATTGGAAGGCGCTCGAGCGATCGCTATCCTCCATTTTATGGAGGGGACGCGTGAACAGGGTCGACAGACGAGTCTGCACTAAACGTCCGTGTCATGGGGGGCTGGGAATGCCGCACCTCTTGAGTCACGTCCGTGCCTCTAGGTTGGCTTTCCTACGCCGCGCATTGACTGGGAGAGATCCGATTCTGGAGGGGATTGTTAGGGACGCCTTCCCTAGCCTTACCATCAGTCCCCCCATCTCGAGGGTTGAGCGCCGTCGTAAACCCCGGGACGAGTCGGATTTCATCCGCGAGTGTCGGTCGGCCTTGAGGGCCATTCCCCGGTCCAGTGACCTGTCACGGCCTAGGAAGGTCTTCTATCGTGGATTAGTGGAGGGGCCCGCGAAGGATTCCCTACGTGATACGCTCGGCTTGTCGGAGGAGGAGTATCGCTCCTACTGGTCTTGGGCGCCAGCGGCGGATTACCTCAGTAACCCTGAGTTTTCGCTTACCTGGCGATTGGCTCGGAATCGGCTGCCTCTCAACGACAAGGCTTTCATATGGGGTTTGGCGGATTTGCCAGACTGTGAACGGTGTGGTCTTGGCTTAGAAGAAACGGCTCCGCACGCCTTCTACCATTGCCCCCGGGTCCGCCCCTTATGGGACCATGTCGGCGAGCTGACGGCTCGTCTCGCTCCCGAACAGCTTGTGTCCATTGATCGCGCATACGCGTGTGACAATGTGTCGCCCCCGTATTCCGGGGTGAAACGAATGGTGTTTCTGACGCTGCTGGCCACGGCTCGAATGGTGATTTGGACGACGCGAAAGGAGGAAGTCTTGCGGGGCAACCGTCTTTCTCATCAGCATCTAATCCTATTCTTTGAGCATCAGCTCAAGATGAAGATTAGATCTGATAGAAAACGATTGCATTCGACAGTCTTTAGCGAAAGGTGGGTAAAAGAGGCGAGCTTGGTTCGTGTGACCGGGGCTAGCCTTGATTTTCTCTTCTAGGTCAACCTATTGCACATCGGGGTGGCTTCCTGTGGAACCCTCCCCTTGGTTAGGTTAGACAAGCTTCAGTGTACCTAGTTAATGTGAGTAAATGTTGTTCCTGGCCTGTATCCCGGCTGCTCTTTGGTTATGGTCCAAGTCGAGATTCCCAACCTCCCCAGTTTGTTTTGCCCCCCCCCTTTTTTATCTCGACTGGGTCAGCTTTACATTTTCCCATTCCGGCATAATATTTTCTCCGCTTTCCCACTCCCTTAGCGAGAGCGTCTCTTGATTCTGTCCCCTGGGCAGAATACAGCGGCCTCTCTGTTTTTGAGGGTTGGACGGTCCCTACTAACATGTGTTATGTTTAGTTTGTATTTTGTGTTTATTTTTATTTATTATTGGGTTCACCTCCCTCCCCTTGCATTCTATCATTATTAGAATTTTATGTATATCATTTATGTATCATCAAATTTTTATGGATTGGGGCGCGTTTTGGTAGGTTCCCTTGGAGTAGATGTGGTATTATGGTGGTTGGAGGATTGAACGGTGATGGATGAGTTCTTGTGGTGAATGAGTAAATTGTAATGTATGAATGGGTCGTGAGTCAGATTAGCTAGGTATAAGATAGTAAGTGTTGACCAGCCTTTTCCCCCTCCCCTTTTTGGCCTTGTGCCACAATTGTAACCTTTGTTGCAATAAATCCTCAGGGTTTGTATTAAGTTACAACCTGCTTTATTTTTGTCTGCCAGCTGGACGCTAGCTGGGACTCTTACACCGGTAAGTGCTGTTTATTGTCTTGTTATTCTACAGGTTGGTCCATTTTAATTTGCTGTGGGTTGTCATAGTCATAGGCGTGGGGAAGTGAGGAGACAGTATGCCAACATCAATACAGGCGGCCTTGCTAAAATATATCTTATCGATGTTATTGCAGATGTGCAATGCTTGCTTTGTCGACATTTCTCCAACACTAAATTGAATAGGCAACCATCCCTGGCTTATAAGGGTTGAGCCACCCACAGCACGAATAACTTTCTTTGATGGGATCAAGTTACTTTCCTTGAGACCCATGCTATGTAGGTGCTTGGGTCCTCCAAGGCAGATGGTGGCCCCACTGTCTGGGAAGATTTTCAAACTAGTGCTTTGATTACCTGGAATATCTTCAGGATTTCTGGGGTCTGACCTTGGAGAGAATGGGACCAGTGTTGCTTCTATCTCAACAACACTATTTTTGTTAGAGGACACATATGAGCCTGTCTCCTGGTCAAACTCTACATGTGCAATCAAACTGTCCATGTTAGCTTCATCGTCTTGGAAGCCTCTCACTTTACTAGAGCGATTTCTTGATCGGCAAACTTTTGAAAAATGACCTTGGTTGCCACACAAGTCACAGGTCTGATTCCAGACAGGACATGCCTGTTGGCGGGTGCTGGTTCCTGGGATGCCATGCTTGTGGCTACCACATCCACTACAGCGGAACTTGTTTTGTTTTATAATCAGTTTTTTGGGGCTTCTGGATTGAGGGTTTTTTTTTCCACTTGTGTTGTTTTTTCTTTGCGATAGGTTGATGCACGCAATGCTGACATTTCAGTTGTCCCTGCCATTCGTGCTTGGTCACGCAGTGCTGCCTCGAATGCCTCAGCATAGTTGATGTTTTGGTCAAGGGTCTTCAATGAGCTGGCCTTTGCTAGTAAATCTGCTTGGAGAGCATCGTTTGCTGTGCCTCTGACCAGCTGGTCAGAGGCACAGATATATGGTATAGATGTCAGATAGGTCATGACTGCAAATGGGACATGTGAAGTCACAATCCTGTGCTGTACCCTTAAGGCGGACAACAAATTGCTGGATTGATTCGCCTGGTCCCTGGGAAATCGAAGCAAAAGACAATCTATGAACCATAGGGTTCGATTTTTGGGTAACTAATGCCTCCAACATGTTCAGGAGTCTGTTTGGTTTTTCCGAGAAAAATTTGGAGTATGTATTGATGATCGACGTTTGCACAGTCTCATCAGCACAGTTGTATAAATGGATGTTGGTCTGTGTAGGGGGCATGTTTGTCATTTGCACAAATACCTCCCAATCTATTCTGAACTTTCGGAATTGCTGTAATGTCATCTCTGAATGGAGCTGGGGGAGTTTGGCTGCAGGGGCCTTCGTGTAGCTGTCTGATCTCAAAGGTTGCTCCTTTGATAGCTTAAGGATAGCTAGGGCATGTCCCATGGTTGTGACACCTAGTTCTCTAAGGATTTCCCGGTCTATCATAGAGAGGCTATCCTTAGTAATATTCTCTTTCACAAACGATTCAGCATAGGTTTTGGCAGAGTCGGTAGGAATGCCAATTTTGATAAGTATCTCTTGCCAGTCATCGTATCCTGTTCGCAGCGCCATGTTGAATATTAGCTAGTTTGCCAGTGGTTTAGCACACAAGTAGGCAAATGTAGCCAAAGCCAAACTGACTTGAGTCATTTATGGAGAAATATATAGCTGAATAAAGACCCTCATGCAAATGTATTGGGAAGGTCCATTCTAGCAAAATGGACCAACCCAACTGGTGTATTAGGCGCTCTCCTATAAAATAAGGTAAAATCAGCTGGCTTGCCTTTACAAGGAAACAGAAGGTTTTCTCTTCTTTTTTCTTGTTTGACCTTTTTAGACATATTCCTGTCTGTTTGGATTAATTACCTTTTGAACTTTTGACTGCCTTTATTTTAGTTAAGTTTTGATTTAATTTTACCGTTTTTCTAACGTTACTTTTTGACTTTTTTGTTAAATTTTTCATTTTTCTAACGTTCGTTTTTATTTTTGACTACGAACAGGCCTTCTGCCCCATCCCCAACTGTCTGGTAGTAGGACACTTGAAACTGCCGGTCATTGTGACCGGGCGCAATCCAGATGTGTTGGAAGTGTAGAGAGACTGGTCACCTCTCCTCTTCCTGCCCAGAGAAGAAGGCCTCTGGAAGTCAAGTGCCAGTCGACCAAGATCCCCCTCTGACCGCGTCGTTGCCTTCCGCCTCGCCTGTAATGGGCATGGCAGCTTCCGGGGCCGGGTCGGATAAACCTCCGGTTGGCACAAAGGCCACATTCCCCAAAGAGCCTTCGCCCGCTGTTAGTGCAGTTGTGGAGAAGGGGGAGGGGGAATGGCTGGTTGCTGGTAAGGCCAGCGGGAAGCGCCAGACAGCGGGGCCTCAGTCCAATGAAGCCCCAAGGGCAAAAGACACGCACAGCCCCACTCCCTCTGTCAGCGTTAAGGGCGATGCCCAGGTCTCTGACGAGAGCTTCAAAGAAAAGCAACAAAAGTATGACCCAGGATATGCTAAAACAGAAAAGATCAAGCAGCTGAAAGAGAAATTGGACAAACAGAGGCAATCTCAGTCGAAAAAAGGCACTCCCTCATCGTCTTCTTCCTTGTCCCCACCTGCGACCTCCAAAAATTCTTCCCCTCAGAAACAATCTTCCCCTTTACCATCACCCGTTAAAGCTACTCCCCTCAGTAGAGATCCCAGCCCGTACAAACATAGATCCCATTATACCCCTCTGCATACTCCCAGTCATTCCCCCATTAAAAACCCTGAAATGCCCCCTCCCGCAACAAAAAGGCAAAGAAGTCCTTCACAGGACTCAAAAGAAAGGAAAAAAAAAACAACAGGAAAACATCTTTTCTATACAGGGAAGGATACCTGTAGGATTTCCCCGGCCCAGGCAGAAAGAGCCAAAGACAACGGAAATCGGATTAAAGATTTGAAGTACCTTCTTTCAATTAGGCACTTCGCAGACAAAGATGTCAAAAACCCTCACAATTTTCCCAATGCCCGGAGAGTACTCACGGTTATGAGAACAGGGACTGGAGCTCGTCAGGCATGGGCTATGTTGGAGGAGGCAATTTCTTTCTATAAAATATCTCCTCCAATAGCCATCAACGAAAGTGAAAAGCTAAATTATTTGAAAAAATTTTGTGCAGGGAGGGTCCCAATTTTAGTTCACCCCTCCCTTTATAGAGCTTTAAAATTGAATTTTCCTTGGGATATAGGCAGTCTCTCTCAAGACAGCTCCATCAACAATGAGATGGGCCACGGGTCGTTGGGAGAGGCTGTCGGTATCCTTACCCCGACCATGTTCAAACCAGTGTCTCAACCCTAATTAGGTCTAATAATGGCTCTCTGGTTAGCAAATCTAAATGTCCGGGGCCTGAGGTCGGAGTCTCGAAGGGCGAGGCTCGATCGCGATCTTCAGCGCCTCGGGGTGGATGTATGTTGCGTACAGGAGACCCGTTTTTATCTCGCGATTATGAAGACATTCTGTCTAAGAGGTTCGTCCTCTATTCAGCATGTTTTGATGGACGCTCGAGGGGTGTTTCCTGGCTGGTGAGCAAGTCTATGGATGCGGTGTGTGCTCTTGTCTTCGCGGATCCGGCGGACAGGCTTTGCGTGCTGGATATTACCATAAAGGATAAGGCTCTTCGTCTCATTGGGGTTTATGCGCCCAACGACCACACGCAGCAGCCTGGTTTGTTTCGGCAGATCGAGCCGTTTTTGACGACTTCTCGTTCGGTAGTTCTAGCGGGTGATTGGAATGCCGTCCTTGATCCCGATATAGATCGCATAGGGCAAAAATCGGGTACTTACAATCTGGAAGTGAAATCGGTTCGGGCCTTAATCAACGGGTTTGATCTCGTCGATAAGTATCGAAATGAGCACCCCCGGGAGGTAGCGTGGACTTGGACTACGGGCGGCAGCTCGGATACGGTGGTTAGCGCAAGCTACATCGACCGAGATTGAAGAGAGTCGAAGTAGGGCTCTTAGAATGTCCAAGTTTCCATTATATAGTTTACTCGGATCATAGGCTTGTCCGGGTTCGGGTAAACTTAGGTAAGCCTAGGGTTAGGATGGCTGGTTATTGGAAATTAAACTCATCATTATTTGGTGAGCAAGATTTCCGGGACCAGCTTTTACTAATGTTACAGCGGGAATTGTCGGGGGCTGTGGGTGGGAATAAGTGGTGGGGTGTTCTGAAATCCAAACTTAGGTCTTTTGCTGCTGATTATAGTCGACGACTCAACCTAGCTAGGCTAGCAGCGCAAAAGTCTCTAGAAGCCAAAGTAGATCGGGCGATCAAATCCCGTGATAGTGGGGAAGTAGCCGTAGCTAGGGCGGAGCTGGCCTCCTTGCTTATCAAGAAGGATCAAGCTCTAGTAGTTAGGGCTAGGATAAAAAGAATGTCTTGCGAGGCGACGAATATGGCCGCTTCATTGCGTTCAGAGGAAGCTTGTAGGGCATCTAGTCGGCATATCGATCGCATCACATTGCCGGACAAGCGGACTGTGACTACAGACGCGGGCATTTGCGAGGCTTTTCGTGATTACTTTCAGGAACTTTTTACCAGGGAGACCGGTCTGAGCCCTGCTCAGTTCGACGCCTATTTAGCCGACTTTCCCCGCCTTAAGGCGGCTGAAGCGGCTGGGTGCGAGGGGCCCATAACAGAGTCTGAGATCTGGGATGCGCTGAAGCAGGTTGGCCTGGACAAGACTCCGGGATTAGATGGTCTTCCCTACGAAATGTACTTGAGGCAGTCGCCCGTCTTTGTCCCTCTGCTGGCACTGATTTTCAACAACTGGATGAGGCAGGGGTCTATTCCTCAACGCTTCACCAGGGGTGTGATCAAGTTGCTTCGCAAGAAGAAAGACGGTGGGGATGGGGTAGATAATTATCGGCCTTTGACGATGTTAAATACAGAGTTGAAGATTTTAGCCAAGGTCTTAGCTGACCGTTTGCAGGTTGTCCTCTCTAGTCTGATTGGCCCCGAGCAGACTTGTGCTGTGAAGGGCAGGACTATTCAGGACAACCTTCATTTGGTACGCTTGATCATCGAGAAAGTCGACGGTGATGCCGCGCTGATCAATTTAGATCAGTCCAAGGCTTTCGATAGGGTTGACCATCGATTTCTGGAGGCTGTCCTTTCGGCCGCCGGTTTCGGGCCGCATTTTCGCACTTGGATCTGACTGCTGTATGCGTCCCCCGGTGCGCTGGTGGAAGTGAATGGGGTAAGATGGAAGCCTTTCATTTTGTCTCGCTCCATTCGTCAGGGTTGTCCGCTGTCTCCATTGCTTTACGTTCTTGCGCTGGAGCCTTTCTTGCGTAAGTTGAAGACGAATCCGGTCCTTCGCGGAATTTCCTTACCTGGTGCTACCACCTCGGCCAGGTACTCCGCCTATGCTGATGACGTTTCGGTTCTGGTGTCGAGTAGGGCCGAAATTAACGAAGTCGGCAAAGAAATCAGGGGTTATGAGATGGTGACGGGGGCCAGGATCAACCGCGATAAGTCTGTTGGCTTGCGGTTGGGTTCGTGGAGGGGAGTTTCTCTTCCCGGACCTTTCCTCTGGACGGACGGGCCGGTCAAGATACTCGGCGTCTGGTTCGGTCCCGACCTCTTGTTGGAAATGAATTGGTCGGAGGTGCAAGAGAAGGCCGGGCTCGCAGTTCGTCTGTGGACTCGGAGGAATCTTTCCTTGAAGGGGAGGGCGGAAGTATGTGGCTCGCACATCTACCCGATTCTCCTTTACCGACTCTCCGTGCTTCCACTCCCGTCTAACACTTTATTGGCGTTAGTAAGGCTCCTGTTCTCCTTCTTGTGGGGAGGCAGGGCCGCCATGGTTAGTCGCGAGATCTGTTACCTCCATCCCTCTGATGGCGGTCTAGGGGTGCCTTGCGTTGAGACTCGTCGACATACGCTTCGCATTACTTATCTAGACCGGATGTGTATGCAACTGGATGAGAACGGCGAATTCTGGAAGGAAGACGCCCATAAACATTTTCCATCCTTGAGAAATGTGCGCTCGTGTGAGGAGGAGGTCGGCCGTAATCCTCGAGGCGAGGGCTCTTTCTATCACGAATGTCGCTTGGCCCTCAAGCGTCTCTTACGGGCGAAGGATGGCCTCTCCGACGTCCAGCCGTTGTCCCGTAAGGCATTATATCAGGTGTTAGTGAGGGGGAACGTTCAAGATGATTTGATTGACGAGCTCGGGCTGACGAAGCGGGAGGCTCGCTGCATATGGCCTTGGGCGCCCGGGTTGAAATGTCTCACTAACCCTGAGGCATCACTCACCTGGCTGGTGACTCGAGGGGCCCTCTGGGTCGCCAAAAGACTTCGCGCAGCGGGTTTGGCAAAGTCGCCAAACTGCGTTCGTTGCAGTGGGGAGGTGGAGACCATTGGTCACACCTTCTTTCAATGTGGTGTCGTAGTTCCGTTGTGCAAGTTCGTTGAAGATCTCATGGTTCGCATGCTGCGCGGAAAGCTCTTTGACCTCGAGACCAGTTCCGTCTGTAGCAATATAGTACCGCCGTTGACTAAGGCTGAGCACTACGTGTTCCTTTGCTTATTGGGTGTTATGCGAGTCGTGATATGGACGACGCGACAGAAGGAATTTCATGGGGACGAGAAGTTTACCTCTTCCCAACTGATCTTGTTCTTTAAGCATCAGCTTAAAGTCAAGATCAGGACGGAAAGGAAGCGACTCCATCCATTGGAATTTAGCGAAAGGTGGGTGAGACTTGTGCGTCTCTGCAGAGTGAAAGGTGCTGACTTGGAGTGGCTGTTTGATGCCGGTTAGGCATTAAGGATTTTGGGATTATTGGGGTTGAACATTGGTAACCCCTCCCTTGTATAGGTTAGTTTAGGTCGGTCTTGTTTTAGTTACCTTTTCTTTTTTTTCCAGTTTAACTTAGCTAGGGTATGTATGCTCATTGGACCCCCTTTTATTTCTGACCCTATTTTTTTTATCTTTTGTTTAATTCCCCATCCCTCCCATCGTTAGGTGGTTAGTGATATCAGTTCTCTGGTGGGTGCGGGGCGCTTTTCGTTTCGAGTGTGTCTTTCGTATTTGTCGTTGTGTCTGATTGAGTGTGTGTTTGTAGCGAGTGCATGGATTGTACGAATGTTTTATATATTTTTTCAAGTCCCGCATCGATTTCGTCCAGTTAACTGATGTTTCTACCACAGTTAGGGCTGTGGGGGGTTTTACTACTAACAAAAAAAGTTTTGTTTAGTTTCTTGTATATAGTTTTGTATTCATTGTATATTTTCATTGGGGTTTTTAGTTGTTATTTTATTCCCCTCCCCCACAGAAAATGATTTGTATATATGGGGACTAGTTAGAACTTTATAGAGTCTCTGAGGAATTTTGGTGGATGTAGTGAGAATGGTATGTAATTGATGCGTCGTTTTGGTGAAAGGAACAATGTTTGTATGTTTGGGTCAGTGATTGCGGCTAGCTAAGATTAAAGTTAAGACAGAAGATGACAATCCTTGCCCCCTTTCCCCATTTTTTGGCCTTGTGCCGTATTTGTACTCTTGTACAATAAATAATTTACAAGGAAATAGAAGGAGGCAGCCATGTTGGCAGGTAAGTCACTTGACTTCTACACGAACTAATTATAATTAAGGTGTAAAATAGAGAAACGCGAAAGTTTCGTGAATATTTTGCCGGATTATAGGATGTAACTGAATAGCCTCCTGAGATAATTGGAAGATGCCATCATTAAGGTTTTTTTCTTAAAATTTCATCAGAAAACAATTGATTAATCAGTGAATGGAATAATAAAATTGGAGAAAAGCGATCTAATTATAATTAAGGTGTAAAATAGAGAAACGCAAAAGGTTCGAGAATATTTTGCCGGATTATAGGATGTAACTGAATAGCCTCCTGAGATAATTGGAAGATGCCATCATTAAGGTTTTTTTCTTAAAATTTCATCAGAAAACAATTGATTAATCAGTGAATGGAATAATAAAATTGGAGCAGAGCGATCTAATTATAATTAAGGTGTAAAATAGAGAAACGCAAAAGGTTCGAGAATATTTTGCCGGATTATAGGATGTAACTGAATAGCCTCCTGAGTTAATTGGAAGATGCCATCATTAAGGTTTTTTTCTTAAAATTTCATCAGAAAACAATTGATTAATCAGTGAATGGAATAATAAAATTGGAGCAGAGCGATCTAATTATAATTAAGGTCTAAAATAGAGAAACGCAAAAGGTGCGAGAATATTTTGCCGGATTATAGGATGTAACTGAATAGCCTCCTGAGATAATTGGAAGATGCCATCATTAAGGTTTTTTTCTTAACATTTCATCAGAAAACAATTGATTAATCAGTGAATGGAATAATAAAATTGGAGCAGAGCGATCTAATTATTATTAAGGTGTAAAATAGAGAAACGCAAAAGGTTCGAGAATATTTTGCCGGATTATAGGATGTAACTGAATAGCCTCCTGAGATAATTGGAAGATGCCATCATTAAGGTTTTTTTCTTAAAATTTCATCAGAAAACAATTGATTAATCACTGAATGAAATAATAAAATTGGAGAAAAGCGATCTAATTATAATTAAGGCGAAAAATAGAGAAACCCAAAAGTTTCGTGAATATTTTGCCGGATTACAGGATGTAACTGAAAAGTCTCCTGAGATGAATGGAAGATGCACACATTAAGGTTATTTTCTAACGATTTCATCTGAAAACAATTGATGAATCAGTGAACGGAATAATAAAATTGGAGAAAAGCGATCTAATTATAATTAAGGAGTAAAATAGAGAAAGGCGAAAGTTTCGAGAATATTTTGCCGGATTACAGGACGTAACTGAATAGCGTCCGGAGATTAATGGAAGATGCACACATTAAGGTTATTTTCTTAAAATTACATCTGAAAACATTTGATGAATCAGTGAATGGAAAAATAATATTGGAGAAAAGCGATCTAATTATAATTAAGGAGTAAAATAGAGAAACGCGAATGTTTCGCGAATATTTTCCGCGATTACACGATATAACTGAATAGACTACTCTGAATAATGGAAGATGCACACATTAAGTTTATTTTCTTAGTATTTCATCTGAAAACAATTGTTGAATCAGTGAAGGGAATAATAATATTGGGGAAAATCGATCTAATTATAATTAAGGAGTAAAATAGAGAAACGCGAAAGTTTCGAGAAGATTTTTCCGGATTACAGGATGTAACTGAATAGCCTCCTGACACTAATGGAAGATGCACACATTAAGGTAATTTTCTAACAAATTCAGCTGAAAGCAATTTATGAATCAGTGGATCGAATAATAATAATTGGAGTAAAGTGATATAATTATAATTAAAGAGTAAAATAGAGAACCGCGAAAGTTTCGAGAAAATTTTGCCGGATTACAGGATGTAACTGAATAGCCTCCTGAGATTAATGGAAGAGGCACACATTAATGTTATTTTCATACAATTTCATCTGAAAAGAATTGATGAATCAGTGAATGGAATAATAATATTGGAGAAAAACGATCTAATTATAATTAATGGGTAAAATTGAGAAACGCGAAAGTTTCGAGAATATTTTGCCGGATTACAGGATGTAACTGAATAGCCTCTTGAGTTTAATGGAAGATGCACACATTAAGGTTATTTTCTTACAATTTCATCTGAAAACAATTGATGAATCAGTGAATGGATTAATAAAAAACGAGAAAAGCTTTCTAATTATCATTAAGGTGTAAAATAGAGAAACCCAAAAGTTTCGAGAATATTTTTCCGGATTACAGGATGTAACTGAATAGCCTCTTGAGATTAATGGAAGATGCACACAATAAGGTTATTTTCTTGCAATTTTACCACAAAACAATTGATGAGTCAGTGAAGGGAATAACAAAATTGGAGAAAAGCGATCTAATTATAATTAAGGAGTAAAATAGAGAAACGCGAAAGTTTCGAAAATATTTTGCCGGATTACAAGATATAACAGGATACCCTACTGATATTAATGGAAGAAGCACACATTAAGGTATTTTCTTACAATTTCATCTGAATACAATTGATGAATCAGTGAATGGAATAATAAAATTAGTGAAAAGCGATCTAATTATAATTAAGGTTTAGAATAGAGAAACGCGAAAGTTTCGAGAATATTTTTCCGGATTACAGTATGTAACTGAATAGCCTCCTGAGATTAATGGAAGATGCACACATTAAGGTTTTTTTCTTACAATTTCAGCTGAAAACATTTGATGAATCAGTGAATGGAATAATAAAATTGGAGAAAAGCGACCTATTTATAATTAAGGGGTAAAATAGAGAAACGCAAAAGTTTCGAGAATATTTTTCCGGATGACAGGATGTAACTGAATAGCCTCCTGAGATTAATGGGTGATGCACACATGAAGTATATTTTCTTACAATTTCATCAAAAAACAATTGATGAATCAGTGAATGGAATAATAAAATTGGAGAAAATCGATCTAATTACAATTAAGGTGTAAAATAGAGAAACGAGAAAGTTCCGTGAATATTTTGCCGGATTAAACGATATGACTGAATAGCCTCCTCAGATTATTGGAAGGTGCACACATTAAGGTTATTTTCTTACAATTTCATCTGAAAACAATTGATGAATCAGTGAATGGAATAATAAATTTGGAGAAAAGCGATCTAATTATAAATAAGGGTTAAAATAGAGAAGCGCGAAAGTTTCGAGAATATTTTGCCAGATTACAAGACATAACTGAGTAGCCTACTGAGATTATTGGAAGATGCACACATTAAGTTTATTTTCTTAAAATTTCAGCTGAAAAAAATTGATGAATTAATGAATGGAATAATAAAATTGGATAAAAGCGTTCTAATTATACTTAAGGGGTAAAATACAGAAACGCGAAAGTTTCGTGAATATTTTGAAGCATTAACGGATGTAACTGAATAGCCTCCTCAGATTAATGGAAGATGCACACATTAAGGTTATTTTTTTATAATATCATCAGAAAACAATTGATGAATCAATGAATGGAATAATAAAATTTGAGAAAAGCGACCTAATTATAATTAAATGGTAAAATAGTGAAACGCGAAAGTTTCGACAATATTTTGCAGGATTACAGGATGTAACTGAATAGCCTCCTGAGATTAATGGAAGATGCACACATTAAGATTATTTTCTTACAATTTCATCTGAAAACAATTGATGAATCAGTTAATGGAATAATGAAATTGGAGAACAGAGATCTATTTATAATTAAGGGGTAAAATGGGAAACGCGAAAGTTGAGAGATTATTTTGTCGGATTACAGGATGTAACTGAATAGCCTCCTGAGATTAATGGAAGATGCAAACATTAAGGTTATTTTCTCACAATTTCATCTGAAAACAATTGATGAATAAGTGAATGGAATAATAAAATTGGAGAAAAGCGATCTAATTATAAATAAGGTGTAAAATAGAGAAACACGAAAGTTTCGACATTATTTTGCCGGTTTACAGGTTGTAACTTAAAAGACTCCTGAGAGTAAAGGATGCTGCACATTAAGGTTATTTTCTTACAATTTCATCAGAAAACAATTGATGAATCAGTGAATGGAATAATAAAATTTGAGAAAAGAGATCTAATTATAATTGTGGTAAAATAGAGAAACGCGAAAGTTTCTAGCATGTTTTGCCGGATTACAGGATGTAACTGAATAGCCTCCTGAGATTACTGGAGGATGCACACATTGAGGTTATTTTCTTAAAATTTCATCTGAAAACAATTGATGAATCAGTGAATGGAATAATAATATTGGGGAAAAGCGATCTAATTATAAATAAGGGGTAAAATAGAGAAACACGAAAGTTTCGACATTATTTTACCGGTTTACAGGATGTAACTGAAAAGCCTCCTGAGATTAATGGAAGATGCACATTAAGGTTGTTTTCTTACAATTTCATCAGAAACAATTGATGAATCAGTGAATGGACTAATAAAATTTGAGAAAAGGGATCTAAATATAATTAAGGGGTAGAATAGAGAAACGCGAAAGTTTCGAGTATATTTTGCCTCATTACAGGATATAACTGAATAGCCTCCAGAGATTAATGGAAGATGCACACATTCAGCTTATTTTTTTACAATTTCATCTGAAAACAATTGATGAATAAGTGAATGGATTAATAAAATTGGAAAAAAGCGATCTAATAATAATTAAGGCGTAAAATAGAGAAACGCGAAAGTTTCGAGAATATTTCGCCGGATTACAGGGTATAACTGAATAGCCTCCTGAGATTAATGGAAGATGCACACATTTAGGTTATTTTCTTAAAATTTCATCTGAAAACAATTGATGAATCAGTGAATGGAATAAAAAAATTGGAGAAAAGCGGTGTAATTATAATTAAGTGGTAAAATAGAGAAACGCGAAAGTTTCGTGAATATTTTGCAGGATTACAGGATATAACTGAATAGCCTCCTGAGATTAAGGGAGGATGCACACATTAAGGCCATTTTCTTAAAATTTCATCTCAAAACAATTGATGAATCATTGAATGGAATAATGAAATTGGAGAAAATCGATCTAATTATAATTAAGGGGTAAAATAAAGAAACGCGAAAGTTCCGAGAATATTTTGCCGGATTACAGGATGTAACTGAATAGCCTCCTGAGATTACTGGAAGATGCACACATCAAGGTTATTTTATTACAATTTCATCTGAAAACAATTGATGAATCAATAAATAGAATAATAAAATTGGAGAAAAGCGATCTAATTATAATTATGGGGTAAAATAGAGAAAAGCTAAAGTTTCGAGAATATTTTGCCGGATTACAGGATGTAACTGAATAGCCTCCTGAGATTACTGGAAGATGCACACATCAAGGTTATTTTCTTACAATTTCATCTGAAAACAATTGATGAATCAGTGAATGGATTAATAAAATTGGAGAAAAGCGGTGTAATTATAATTAAGTGGTAAAATAGAGAAACGCGAAAGTTCCGAGAATATTTTTCTGGATTACAGGATGTAACTGAATAGCCTCCTGAGATTAATGAAAGATGCACACATTCAGGTTATTTTCTTACAGTTTCATCTGAAAACAATTGATGAATCAATGAATAGAATAATAAAATTGGAGAAAAGCGATCTAATTATAATTATGGGGTAAAATAGAGAAAAGCTAAAGTTTCGTGAATATTTTGCCGTTTTACAGGATGTAACTGAATAGCTTCCTGAGATTACTGGAAGGTGCACACATCAAGGTTATTTTCTTACAATTTCATCTGAAAACAATTGATGAATCAATGAATGGAATAATAAAATTGGGAAAATCGATCTAATTATAATTAAGGGGTAAAATAGAGAAACGCGAAAGTTCCGATAATATTTTGCCGGATTACAAGATATAACGGAATAGCCTCCTGAGGTTAATGGAAGATGCACACATTAAAGTTATTTTCTTACAATTTCATCTGAAAACAATTGATGAATCAGTGAATGGAATAATAAAATTGGAGAAAGCGATCTAATTATAATTAAGGGATAAAATGAGAAACGCGAAAGTTTCGAGAATATTTTGCCGGATTACAGTATGTAACTGAATAGCCTCCTGAGATTAATGGAAGATGCACCCGTTAAGATTATTTTCTTAAAATTTCATCTGAAAACAATTTATGAATCAATGTATGGAATAATACATTTGGAGAAAAGCGATCTAATTAAAATTAAGGGGTAAAATAGACAAACGCGAAAGTTTCGTGAATATTTTGCCGGATTACAGGATGTAACTGAATAGCCTCCTGAGATAAATGGAAAATGCACACATTAATGTTATTTTCTTACAATTTCATCTGAAAACAATGGATGAATCAATGAATGGAATAATACAATTGGAGAAAAGCGATCTAATTATAATTAAGGTGTAAAATAGAGAAACGCAAAAGTTTCGAGAATATTTTGCCGGATTAAATGATGTTACTGAATAGCCTCGTGAGATTAATGGAAGCTGCACACATTAAGGTTATTTTTTTTCAATTTCATCTGAAAACAATTGATGAATCAGTGAATGGAATAATAAAATTGATGAAAAGCGATCTAATTATAATTAAGGGGTAAAATATAGAAACGCGAAAGTTTCGATAATATTTTGCCGGATTACAGGATGTAAATGTATAGCCTCCTGAGATGAATGGAAGATGCACACATTAAGGTTATTTTCTTTCAATTTCATCTGAAAACAATTGATGAATCAGTGAATGGAATAATACAATTGGAGAAAAGCGATCTAATTATAATTAAGGGGTAAAATAGAGAAATTCGAAAGTTTCGAGAATATTTTCCCGGATTACAAAATGTAACAGAATAGCCTCCTGAGATTAATGGAAGATGCACACATTAAGTTTATTTTCTGACAATTTCATCTAAAAAAAATTGATGAATCAGTGAATGGAATAATACAATTGGAGAAAAGCGATCTAATTATAATTAAGGGTTAAAATAGAGGAACTCGAATTTTTTCAGAATATTTCGCCGGATTACAGGATTTAAACGAATAGCCTACTCAGATTAATGGAAGATGCACACATTAAGGTTATTTTCTTACATTTTCATGTGAAAACAATAGATGAATCAATGAATGGAATAATACAATTCGAGAAAAGCGATCTAATTATAATTAAAGAGTAAAATAGTGAAACGCGAATGTTTCGAGAATATTTTTCCGGTTACAGGATGTAACTGAATAGCTTCCTGAGATTAATGGAAGATGCACACATTAAGTTTATTTTATTACAATTTCATCTGAAAACAATTGATGAATCAGTGAATGGAATAATGAAATTGGAGAACAGCGATCTAATTATAATTAAGTGGTAAAATAGAGAAACGCCAAAGTTTCGAGAATATTTTTCCGGTTACAGGATGTAACTGAATAACCTCCTGAGATTAATGGAAAATGCACACGTTAAGGTTATTTTCTTACAATTTCATCGGAAAACATTTCATGAATCACTCTATGGAATAATAAAATTGGAGAAAAGCGATCTAATTATAATGAAGGGGTAAAATAGAGAAACGCGAATGTTTCGAGAATATTTTGCGAGATTACAGGATGTAACTGAATAACCTCCTCAGATTAATGATAGATAGAAACTTTAAGGTTATTTTCTAAAAATTCCTCTGAAAACAATAGATGAAGCAATGAATGGAATAATACAATTGGAGAATAGCGATCTTATTTTAATTCAGGAGTAAAATAGAGAAACGGGAATGTTTCGAGAATATTTTGCCGGATTACAGGATGTAACTGAATAGCCTCCTGAGATTAATGGAAGATGTACACGTTTAGTTTATTTTCTTACAATTTCATCAGAAAACAATAGATGAATAAATAAATGGATTAATGCAGTTGGAGAAAAGCGATCTAATTATAATTAAGTAGTAAAATAGAGAAACGGGAATGTTTCGAGAATATTTTGCCGGATTACATGATGTAAATGAATAGCTACCTGAGATTAAAGGAAGATGCACACATTAAGGTTATTTTCTTACATTTTCATGTGAAAACAATAGATGAATCAATGAATGGAATAATACAATTTGAGAAAAGCGATCTAATTATAATTAAAGAGTAAAATAGTGAAACGCGAATGTTTCGAGAATATTTTGCAGGATTACAGGATGTAACTGAATAGCCTCCTGAGATTAATGGAAGATGCAAACGTTAAGGTTATTTTCTTACAATTTCATTTGAAAACAATAGATGAATCAATGAATGGAATAATATATTCGGTGAAAATCGATCTAATTATAATTAAAGTGTAAAATTGAGAAACTCGAATGTTTCGAAAATATATTGCCGCATTTCAGGATGTAACTGAATAGCCTACTCAGATTAATGGAAGATGCACACGTTAAGGTTATTTTCTTAATATTTCATCTGGAAATAATAGTTGAATCATTGAATGGAATAATACATTTGGAGAAAAGCGTTCTAATTATAATTAAGGAGTAAAATAGAGAAACGAGTATGTTTCGAGAATATTTTGCCGGATTACAGAATGTATCTGAATAGCCTGCTCAGGTTATTGGAAGATGCACACGTTAACGTTATTTTCTTACAATTTCATCTGAAAACATTAGATGAATCAATGAATGGTATAATAGAATCGGAGAAAAGCGATCTAATTATAATTAAGGAGTAAAATAGAGAAACGCGAATGTTTGAAGAATATTTTGCTGGCTTACAGGATGTAACTGTATAGCCCCCAGAGAGTAATTGAAGATGCACACCTTCAGGTTATTTTCTTACAATTTCATCTGAAAGCAATAGATGTATCAATGTATGTAATAATACAATTGGAGAACAGTGATCTAATTATAATTAAGGATTAAAATAGAGAAACGCGAATGTTTCGAGAATATTTTGCCGGATTACAGGATCTAACGGAGTAGCTTTCTCAGATTAATGGAAGATGCACACGTTAAGTTTATTTTCTTCCAATTTCAACTGAAAATAATAGATGAATCAATGAATGGAATAATACAATTTGAGGAATGCGATCTAATTATAATTAAGGGGTAAAATTGAGAAACTCGAAAATGTCGGGAATATTTTGCCAGATTATAGGATGTAACTGTATAGACTTCTGAGATTAATCGTAGATGCACACCTTATGGTTATTTTCTTAAAATTTCATCTGAAAACAATAGATGTATCAATTAATGGAATAATACATTTGGAGATAATCGATCTAATTTTAATTATGGAGTAAAATAGAGAAACGTGGATGTTTCGTGTATATTTTGGCGGATTACAGGATGTAACTGAATTGCCTCCTGAGATGAACGGAAGAGGCACACATTAAGTTTACTTTCTTACAATTTCATCTGAAAACAATAAATGAATCAATGAATGGAATAATACAATTGGAGAAATGCGATCTAATTATAATTAATGTTTAAAATGTAGAAACACGAATGTTTCGTGAATATTTTGCCGGATTACAGGATGTAACTGAACAGACTTCTGAGATTAATGGAAGATGCATACGTTAGGGTTTTTTACCCACAATTTCATCAGAAAACAATAGATGAATCAATGAATGGAATAATACAATTGTTGAAAAGCGATCTAAGTATAATTAAGGAGTAAAATAGAGAAACGCGAAAGTTTCGAGAATATTTTGCCGGATTACAGGATGTAAGTGAATAGCCTCTTCCGATTAATGGAAGATGCACACATGAAGGTTATCTTTTTTAAAATTTTATCCTAAAACAATAGATGAATCAATGAATGGAATAATACAATTGGAGAAAAACGATCTAATTATAATTAAGGAGTAAAATAGT